>JAEIIJ010000931.1:0-126551 GCA_018904815.1 Drosophila ogumai
ATCGACTCGGCTGTTGATACTGATCAGAAATATATATACTTTATAGGGTCGGAAAGGTCTGCTTCACTGCGTTGCAAACTTCTGACTGAAATTATAATACCCTCCAAGGGTATAATAAATCCCTCTAAATTTGACGAATTCATGCGTACATCAAAATTATTAGCTTTAAATTTACCTGAGTGTACTCCTCAAGGCATCCAAGGAATTTAATAGAGTTCATCTTGAATCAAAGATAGCTATGCCAATTATGCAACAGTTTTGGAATAACATTCCATATCACATGGCAGCAGAGATCATTTCAATTTAAGCAGGGTAGTTGGCATTTATGGCAGCCATCGCAGTGGGGAAGGTGGGGCAGCAGTAAATGAAGCCTTAAACGCAGTTCAAATGACAGTGAAAATCTTTTTGCAAATCCTCCAGGCAACAATTACCCAACTCGGACAGAGCTGCTCTGTGTGCTGGCATTAATGCGGTTAGGTTGTGTAACCTTCATCCCAGTCGCAGGAGACCGGCCAGGCCCCAAAAGTACCAAAAAGTCTAAAAAAGGAAACTCGTTTTTTCGCTGCCTCTGCTGCTGCTCTGCTGTTGTTTTGGTCCTGTGGAGCAGACAGCAGCCAGGCATCGCATCCTCGGCATGACAACTCCACTCTGTTGCTCCATTTGCAACATTTATGGGATCCGCATGTGAACGAGAGTCCGGCCATGTATGCGAGAGGTCATTTTATAGTTTCCAGACAAAATGGTCAAATGGGAATTCGGTTTCGGCCCGGCTTTTTCGGTTTTCGGTTTTCGGTTTTTCGGCCCTGTGTGTGTGCGAGTGGCCTATAGATTTAGATTGAACTGTCGAACATGTTACTGGCTACGGCTTCCTGCCGTCCGATGGGGGAGAGCTCTGGGAGATAGGCCGAAACAATGCAAATGATTAGAATAATCGCCGTAGGTGTTTGACTTACCCGGACTTACTTGCCCATAAACACAAATTTCAGTTTGCCGCAATAAAAGTTTCCATTTTATGGCTCTCGCTTGACTTTGGGTGCGAACACGGCCCAATCCTTTGAACAAAGTGAATTCTGAATTCTTGGCTCACTCCTAAATGGATTCTAAGAGGGGTGGAAATTTCCTCTGAGCCAGCTGCTATTAAATTATTCATTGATAAATTCTCAATTATCGGGAGTCACCAGTTCTCCCCGCTCATCGCCGTCGTTAATACAAATTTATTGTTTTTCCCGCTGACGCACAGCAAGTGAATTGGGGGAATAATTCATTCATTTTCACCTCACAAGCTCGGTGGTCTTTTTGTCTCTCCTTGTCCTTTTGGAATGCTAATTTCTGTCGTGGAAATTTTCGCCTTGCTGGCAAATTAGCTTCTGCGGCCAAGGAGTTCAAAAGAGCCATGTTGCGCAAATGTGCCCAAAAACTGTGAGTGGTAGATTTGTTTTGGCTTCATGTATTTTCCAAAGAGCCATTTATCATGCGTGGCAAGGTGTACCATCGAGTTAATTTAAACTTTTTTAAAATACATTTTGGTAAGGATGTTTTGCTCTGCGCGCTTATCTTAACCTTATCCGAAAATTAAGGTATATAATATTTATTAATTATTGAAGTTTATTTTTTATTTATTCGTTATCATAATACTAGTTCTAGGAAATTGAATAAAATAAAAGTAGTAAGCTTTAGCTAATCCGATTTCGGAGGACCCAGTATTTTTTCAATTTCGCAGAGCCTGTCCATTACCTGCTGATTGCGGGCCTTTTGGTCCTTTAGCTTCTCTCCTATGGCATCCAGAGTGGCTGCGATGGCCAGAAGTGAGACATCGGTGGTTTGAAGATCCCTCAATAAAGGCGTTATCTTGGCTACGGGAACGGAGCTGGGATCCGATGATCGATCTGAGACTTCCTCCAAAGAAACCTCTACAGGGAGCTCTTCAGCAGTGGGGGGCACTTCATCGGCAACTGGTTGAGATGCAGATTCTGCCGGCTCGGCAGCCGGTACATCTTGGGCAGCATCTTGGGGTATAATGGCTGGAGTTTCAGGAACATCAGAGGTTTCCGCAGCTGCTATATTCTCCCCAGCCAATATTTCAGTTCCTATATTCGGATCAGCGGCTGGGGGTTCTGAAATATCTGGTTCCGGATCAGAAGCACTTGCCTCAACGGCCTGAGTGACTGTCTCTGGAGATGGCTCTACTATACCTTCACCTTCCGGAGTTGCTATCACTGCGCTCTCGGAAGTTGCAGCGGGAGCTCCTTGGACAGGAGTAACTGGTTCAGGAGTGGGATCGGCATTCTCAGCAGGTGCGGAAACATCTTGGACTTCGGTCGCAGTTGGCTCAGGTGTGGATTCCACAGCTATGGCGGGATCGGGGATGGGAACTTCCTCAGGCACAGGTACCGGTGCTTCAACTACACTCACTGGCTCTTCAGGGATCGGAACAGGCGGATCCTCAGGGGGAGTCGGGGCAGTGGCAGTTTCTGCAGCCGGCTCCGGAACTGGAGTGTCGCTAACCGGAATTTCCACAGCGGTCGAAGTTGTTTCTTCAATATTTTTTGGAATCTCAACAGGTCCCTCAACAGCTACAGGAGCTACAGGAGCGGCTTCAACTATTTCCGGAGCGGGTGGTGACGCTTCCACTGGGGCAGTAAGATCTTCGAGTATTGGTGCTGGAACCACCGGTTCCGGAGGAGCAACATCTTCTTTGGGAGCAACCAATGGGTCAGATACATCAGCATTTGCAACTGGTTCCACTGTGGATTCGACAGGAGGCACGGAAACTGCTTCTGCTTCCTGATTGACAGCAGGAACATCGACAACGTCCACAGGTGGTGTGGTAGCTCCATTTGGAACGGGCTGCTCAGTCTCCAAATTGGCATCCGTTGCCGTTGGGACCGAGTCTATGGCAGCATCAGCGTTTGAGTTAGTTGGAGGAGCGGCCTCCGATAAAGACGTGTCTTTATTAACGGAAGTGGATGCCTCAGAAGCAGCATCAGGTGTTGCCTCAAGAGGAGGTGGCGTCTCGATAGAGGCAGCAGTTTCTAAAGTTTCTGGAGCAGCAGTTGTGGGATCAGCAGTCGCAGGCGCAGTGGCGACTGGTGGAGCATCGACTGGAGCAGCAGCAACCGGTGGAGCAGCAACTGGTGGAGAAGCGACTGGAGCAGCAGCGGCTGGAGCAGCAGCAACTGGTGAAGCAGTAGCAACTGGTGGAGCAGCAGCAACTGGTGGAGCAGCAGCAACTGGTGGAGCAGCAGCGACTGGAGCAGCAGCAACCGGTGGAGCAGCAACTGGTGGAGCAGCAGCAACTGGTGGAGCAGCAGCAACTGGAGCAGCAACTGGAACAGAAGTGACAGGAACAGCAGCAACTGGTGGAGCAGCGACTGGAACAGCAGCAACTGGTGGAGCAGCAGCTGGTGGAGCAGCAGCAACTGGTGGAACAGCAGCAACTGGTGGAGCAGCAGCTGGTGGAGCAGCAGCAACTGGTGGAGCAGCTGCTGGAACAGAAGCGACAGGAACAGCAGCAACTGGTGGAGCAGCAGCGACTGGAGCAGCAGCAACTGGTGGAGCAGCAACTGGTGGAGCAGCAACTGGTGGAGCAGCAGCAACTGGTGGAGCAGCAGCGACTGGAGCAGCAGCTGCTGGAACAGAAGCGACTGGAACAGCAGCGACAGGAACAGCAGCGACTGGAGTAGCAGCAGCTGGTGGAGCAGCTACTGGAACAGCAGCAACTGGTGGAGCAGCAGCAACTGGTGGAGCAGTGGCTGGAACAGAAGCGACAGGAACAGCATCTACTGGAGCAGCCGCGACTGGAACTGCAGCGACTGGGGCAGCAGCGACTGGAGCAGCTTCAGTTTGGTCCATTCTTAAAATCCTCCTTCTCCGAAGACAGTGTGGTCAGATGAGTTAGCTAGCGTTCACTTATCCAGTCCTCATTAACGAATTACATTCATGGTCAGCCTTTCATGGTCAGTAGACCTCTGGAATTGGTAAATGGAACATGAGCAACATGAGCCTCGAGAAGCCGTATTGCGACCTTGAAGTGGGTCGTTGCCTGAACTAATACAGACGTTAAAAGATGGCTGAACAGGTAAATTGTGGAAAACCGAAAACCGTTCGAAAGCAATCGATCAAAATAATTGATTTTGTATTTTCCCTGGCGCCATCCAGACGAGTCTCGATTCTCACTACCACTGAGCGTAAAAAATTTCCTGTAAATATGTATGCTATTTTAGACCTAATATTTATATATATGGAAGCATTTTTGATTACAAAAATTAAAAGGGGATGATGGAAAAAAAAAATTCATTCGATATGATTTTTTTGACAAAGGTTTTTTCACTTATTAATTTAGTTTTCTTTTGTTTCGTTTAATTATTATTCTGTATAGCACGATTTAAATTGGAATTTTTTCTCTAATAAATAAATTTATGAACTGGCAGCATTTTACAAATAACTAACGAATAGTTAATAAGTTTATAACCTATAATAAAAGTATGTGAACTCCCTAGGCTTGGAGATAATTAAAAATGCCAAATGAATAGTTTAGCAATTAATTTAGTGTAGTATAATAAAAAAAGGCTCCGTTTTGCAACTTGTTAAATATACAAACCAAATAGTTTTTTATTTCTTAACAGCGACCGACCTGTCGTTGAGAAAACCCGCGGATAACTGGCCAGTTGACCAAGTTTTTCCGACTATTTTCACTTCTTCTCGGTGGCTTACCCTCCCTGCGAAGACCGACAACTGCCCATTGAGAACAAAAACCATACGCATAGTTGCAGGTGTTTTTACGCCATTTTTTGTGCCTTTTAACTTAAGGCGCTTACCTGCTGACCTTAGTCAATATTCTGTTATTTCCGGCGCGCGGGGAAAAGTACGCAACAATGCGTTTTGCGTGAAGAACATTTAAGATTCTCCCATTTCCCTAACCCTATCCGTATTCAATGCTATCGTCTTGGAAGCCCTTTCAGCGATTTATTTTTGCGTGATTGCATATCGCTTACCACTCGCTTTGTCAGCTGCACTCGCAGACACATAACTTGTTATTTACACAATGCTGATTACTTTGCCGTATTTGCAATGTAGTTGTCAACAAAATGCGACAAGTCTCCCCCGATCCGGGACCCCGATGCCCGGATACCCCGTGCTCGGCACTCAATACCCAACCCAATCCCGTCGCAGGTCCGCCATTCAATGTCTGATGCAATGACAGTTGACAAACTGCCACGACGTAGCCGTTGGATCGGAACACATTAGCTCGGTGGAAATGTAATCGCAAAGAACTAAGAAATAAATCTTTCAATTTTTCGAACGAGCCCTGGGACGGGAATCGAGTGCAGGCCGGGGCGGAGGAGGAAGTGCAGCCGAATGTGAAGCAATCCGCAGAGGCAGCCGGCAGTTGCACATGCCGTCCGCTGGAGCAAGTGTAATGCGATCTGCGTACAATTTGCAGTCGTCGTTTAAAAGGGTCCAACGCCTTCCCCGGCCAGCCCGGCCAACCCGGCCCCCCCCGGAGTCCCGTAAATCCAGGGCCCAACACTCCGCAGCTCCTGTGCCGTCGCCGGGTAGCGAGCACACTTGAGACTTTTGCAAATAGTTTTTTCACATATGAACAGAAAGAATTTGTGCTTCGAAATACAAAGGGGGAAAAAAAAACAACAAAAATTGCAAACGGAAAGAATAGAAATACACATATATAAATAGGGAGATGGGAAAACGCTTATATGGAAATGATTTTGCTCGAGAAGTGGAGGAGCGAACGGAGTAGTTGCGAAGATTGAATTGGCAGTTCAATTTCACGTATTATTGACATTTAAGCGTAAGCATTTGAATATAAACTGAGCCCGGCTCAGGGATGCCGAAAGGAAGGCGAGCGGCGAGTCCTTGCGCAGGATGCACAGACATTGGCTGCCTATTATTTTCTGTGCGATAAATCAATCGCATGAAGCAAAATGCAGAGAAAATACCAAGATAAGTGGAAATGAAATTACATCAAGCATACAAATTGTATTTATACTTTATTCTATCCTCTGCTGCATCACTGGGCCCGACGATTGATCTGAGCAGACCGCCCGATTGGCAGTTTGTGTAGCAGCGGAAAACGTGTACTTTAGATTCACTCTTGATTATGGCTGATATCTGTCCACTCTGTTCATATTTTAAATTGATTTAAAAATATCTGTTGCATCAATTTGGTGTTTGATTTATCAGAATTTTCACTAGTTCTATTAACTTTAAAGTATTTCAAGTTAGGCCAATTAAAATGTTCAACAAAAAAGTATTTTTTATAAGACTCCTCGTTGAAAACAAGAAACCCAAAAGTTTATTTACTAAACCTCATTCACTAAATCACATTTTTCATCGCATATCCTGCGCTTTTCCACGTGAGAGAATCGATTGCAAATGGCACCTATCATTCCTGCACAGAACCTTAATTGCCGTCATTCCGCACGCACTTCGGGCGTGTTGAAAGCTGAGTTCAAATACGATTGGGAAAAGCCAAACACAAATATGAATACGAAATCGAAATTGCGAGGAGCGAAATGCGGCAGCTCAAGCTTCAATCCGGACCCGCTTCCGGGTGTATTTTGCTAAATTGCAAATATTTCTCAATTCGCATGCATCAGCAGAGAATGCAATGCAAACAATTTTCGCCCAGCGGCCACAATAAAAGGGGAAACCCCCGGCGAGTGCAAAAAACCAAACGCCCCCACTCGCAAAATGCTGGCTTTGCGAAAAAAATGCGGCTGAAATCGGCGCCGTATGGCAACCCTGGTTGCTGTGCGGCTGCAGCTGCAACTATGGCGCAATTTATTCCCAGTTTGATTGGTTTTTTCGTGCTTAATTGCACATGGCATGCGGGAGGGCGGAGAAAGCGGGGGTCCCGTCCAATTGGGATCGGTGTGCGGGGGCGGTGGCCCCAATTGGTTGAAAGGTCGCGCTCATCACGTGCTTTAATAATTTATTCAAATTAACACGCGTCAGCCCTCCTGTCTGCTGCGCAGACAAAGCCGGGTTCATGCGTTGCATTTCCCGAAGAATAGCCAAGAACTCAGAGAAAGCCTCATAAACTTATAAAATTTTGATAATTCTTTATATTCAGATTTTAAGTGCTTTGAGTGGACTTCAATTCTGGCAGGACTGCAATTCAAATGTATTATCCTTTTGTTGAGTCAAATTTTCATTGCTTTCCCACAATGCCTGCACTTTCTCTACTTCGAATTTCGATTAAACTTTCGAAGCATAAACGGGCCTGTGAGTGGGTCAGAGTGCGCTCTCGGTTAATGGCCAACACTTTGTGGTCAGAGCAAACCGGAAAAACTGGCAGGCAAATGCAAAATATTGCACACAAGCACCCACTTACGGTGGCCCCCGTTATCCCTTTTACCCCATGGGTCGGTCCTGTTTCACCTCCCCGGTAAAGGGTGAGTGTGTAAATTACAGCTACATTTTTAATGCATTTTTATTTACATTTACATGGGAGCGCAAACAGAGCCCAGATGAGCGGGGAAGCTCCGGTCGGTCTGACACGAACTTTTGACACTTGACAATTTGATTGTTTTTAAGGCAAAGTGTTAAATTATGCAAAGCACATAACAAACACAAATCGAAACGCACGCCCGCACGCACGCACTCAGTGACAACAGCCACGAAAGTAAAATATTTAAATGGAATCCCGAACAACAATTTGCATCAATTAAATTCTGAAAAGTCCTTGACGTACTCGCATGTTTTTTCAAGATTTTTCTAGTGTCACTTAAAGCGTTTAGCACTAAGTGTTAAATCTACTTAGAGCTTGAGGGCGTAAAAGGCTTATCGAATGTCAGCTAAGCCATGAAATTTAATCACACAAAGTCACATTTGTGGGTATCCTTGCACAATGTCACTTGGGTAATTTAATGACTTTTAAAGCACACTGACCCTATAATTTGTTTGAACCTTTTCAATGGTATCTGGTATATAAATTGTAAGTAATATAATATTATATTATAATCTAATAATAAACTTCATTCGGTGACAGCTCCTCTTTTTCTCGATTCATTTCTGCTGAGGCAAAATCCCTGGCAGACAGTTTAAAAAACGCAAATGAATTGCACAGTAAATGAACAATATTTACTACGTAATTGCAACTAATGTAGCAAGTTAAATGGCAGTAAACTAATTACGATCCCTTGGCCTGGTTCAACATAATTTTCATTGCATTTTTTCAGCCCTTTCCCTGACTTCTACCCTCGCTCCTCCCGCTTTTCCGCTGCGACTCCTTGCTGGCTCCTTTCTTGTGGTAAATTAACTTGAATGCCGCAATGTATTTACCGCTACTCCAGCAAAGGAGCAAAAGAAACAAAAAAGAAAGCTGGCCAAGGCAAAAAAAAAAAAACAATGAACAAGCTACGAATGGAAAGGGTTAAAGAGCAAACAAATCCGACATGCCGGGAAACGCAATGCCGGGAAGGTAGGAAAATGGGCGGAAAACCGTGAGGCCGAAGGTGCGGCTGGAGTCGCGTAACTTTTATCATTAGTCCGCTGGGAAATTTAACGGGCACTTAAGTTTTTCTCACTCGTTTTCAACTTATTTTTTGCTGAACTATTGTTTAGCCATAGCCGTTGCTGTAGCCATGGCCGGAGCCCATTTCCCCACATCCCAGCTGTCACCTTTCATTTGGCTCCTTCTCAGCTCGGTGAAAATTTATATTATGTTCACTCCAAATACAGCAGCATCATTTATAAGGAACTTTTATTTTGTTAAGCTCCGCTCTCCGCCTTGGTTTTTGCGGATATTGTTGCAATTTATTTTATTGCATTTTGTCTACAGTTTGCGGATTTAATTTGGCCCCCAGCACTGCGAACTACAATCCGCTGCCCCCTTGCCCCCTTACAGGACTTAACAAGCTGCCAAGTTTTTAATGCCGGGCCTAAGCGGAAACTTTTTCGATTTGGATTCGGCCCGTTCCCCGGTCGTCTTCACTACTTTCGTCCGCTCTCCGGCTTCATTTTTATGATTTTATGGGGTTGATGTTGGGCCAGAGACCCTGGCAGCGGGGCATCTGAATTAGGATTACCAGAGGTCACTTTATTAGGGCAATCTTCGGCTCCCGAAGACACACTTTATATGCGGCTGCAGACAAGGTGACATCGGCTGGGATACGTGTTCCGGGACTTATTCGGCTCCATCTACCGACACGTACTACTCGCACAGCTTGGGCCGAGAACGAGGATAGACCAAAAGTTCTTGCCTTCTCTCTGGTTTTGGGATATTTTCTAGATGTGAACATGCGAACGCTTAAAGAAATGTCAATTACATTCGTCGATGTGGACATTCCTGGTGTTGTTGCCATTGTAGATGCTGAAATTTTGAAATTTGAAATATCATTGTGGGCAAATCCAGCAGCCCGGTTGTGCCATTGAGCGGCTAGTGACAGTTGCGGGCGGACGAAGGAGTCCGCAACTCAACCCTCTGCGGGCACTCAGCACATGTCCTTTTCGGACAAGGAATTATACCCCACTCGGGCAGGATCCCTCCTCCCTTGCGGGGACTCTGACAGAAGTTCAGACCATTTTAGCAGCACGCACGCATAGAATTTATGAACTTTTCACTCAGCCGGGTGGCTGGCAACATGTTTCTCATCCGGCCGCATCCTGTCTCTGTTTTTGAGGCTGAGGTTTTAATTTAACAGAATTGCTCGTTTGACCGACCAACAAATGTGTAGAACAACTAGCTTTATTGCTGCATTTCCGCATTGTTCACATCATAATTTGAATTGTTTAGCCAGGCCTTTGGCTCGGCTCCGGGAGCAATTGCTGCGGTTAGTTTTGCAATAATATTTATTCTCTGTGGCCAAAGGCGACTTAATCCAGCTGATTGACCTTCACATATCTGAGCCTGGATTCAATCTTAAAAATATTCCGGCTCGGTAAGGATTCCTTGAGCGCATTTCCAGATACCAGCATTTGGCGTAGAGCGCACAAAATAATTTTGCACACTCCAGTGCCAGCTCACCTGGTGCACTTCCTCCATTGCCATCCCAGCGTTTTTCATACGAAATCAATTTATTTTTTATTGAATGCACTGATGCGCACTCCTTTTATTTACCATTTACCATTTTCCATTTCTGTTTGGCATTCTCCTCTAGGTTTGCTCGCCTCATTGCCTTTGGCTTGGAATTGCTTATTTGAATTCAACCAATTATTTTGACTCACTCTTACTAGGTAATCAATTATTTATAATTAATATATATTTTCGTTAAACTAAGATTGATTTCGAAAGAGAATTATTGATGATTTCCTAAGGAGTTGTGAAGCTAAAGAGATATTACAATTTATAAAATCAGCTTTCAAGTTAGTAAGCTATCCTTAGCTGAAACCAGCTTTTTACAATTAATTGTAGTTTAAAAGCTAAATGGTTTTAAGTTTAAAAAGTGGAAAATCCCATTGAGTTTTTTCTCCTCCCCGCACACTCTCATAAATAGATGCCAGAAAATGGGCCACAATGTTTTGGGCCACATCCAATCAAAGCGCTGAAAATGGGGGGAACAAATGAAAATGACGCTTGAGAGTATGTGGTAAACGAGGTTCCCATTCAGGCTAAATTCAATGGCACTTCCTCCGATTCCATTCAATCCCGATTCAAAGCCAGCTGCGAACTGCTAAATGAGCGAATCTGGCGAAGTGAATGCCTCGGACTGCGACCGCCGCCTTTGACATGGCCGAGGAGCTACCGGTTTCTGGAGAGGGCCACATAATAAGCTCTATTTCCGCCTTTCCAAGCCGAATTGTCGGCACTTGGAAACACCTTTGCACCGCATTGAGCGGCGGTCGAAGCAGGTGCAAATAAAACGCTAAATTTGTGTACTTTTCAGCGGCGGCAGTACCGCCCGAAAAGTTCCGCGCGAAAAGGAATTGAAAAACATTTACCACAAAACCATTCACATACGTGCGCCGCAATTGGCCCGAAGGAAGGTGTAAAAGGCCAAAAGGAGCGGCAAAGCTGAGAGCTACAAAAACGCCGTGAGTTGTGCAAAAACTAATGCAGGAAAAGCGTTTGCTTATGCCCGAAAGCTGGAAAAACGATGCCAGGTTGGCCAGGAGGAGTTTGCCACGAGGCGGAGGTGCGGGGCTCCTAAGTGCCTAGCATATGTCTTCCAACAAAGCAGATAGACACTTGCACACGTGAGTGTCGCTTCGCACCTGTTTTTCCTTCGGTCCTTCCACCTTCTTGGCATCCGATTTTTCCTGCAGTGCTAATGTCCTGCCAGGGTCCAGTTCCACACGTAATCCACCTCGCAGCACATCACTTTTCAGTTTTTACTTGATTATTTTAGCGAACTGCGACTTTTTAGTCAGTGTCGAGGAAACTTTGTTGAGTTTTCCAGACATTTTTGCTCTGCTCAGTAGATCAATAAAATGCCGGAGTTTTTCTGGCTTGGTTTTCGGTTATTTTTTTACGTTCTGCTCTGGCTTAGGTGTAAACACAATGTTATTATGACAATATTTCAACAGGAAGATGGCAATAAACGTTTTATTATGTATTTTTTCTTACTAACATCTTGCAGACTTACGAAATTACTGCGATTTTGATCAAATGGGTAAGCAGAGCAGGAATTACAGTACTATAAAATAAAATTATAGTATTAGCTTACAAATATAATGTGCAAGTTTAAGTGAATCCCTTGAAATAATACAAAAATTTAATTAATAGTACTTTATTACCTCTCACCCAGGAACTTTCCCAACTAAATTTCCCCGGAGTGCATAAAGAGTTTATGGTTCCTCAAAAAGATAGTTCCAAGTCCAAGCCGCAACTTGCGGCCATTCAAGCTGAAAGAAGATGTCAACTTTGTTCCATTTATTACCTTGGACACGAAAAATCCGAGTAAGCCATCATCTCGGTATTTACACTTGTTTCGCGCCACAAAGAATACTCCACGTGCCGCCGCATTCCACGTGGCACGGTGAGCTGGCTGGAGGAGATTTCCGTCCTGTCCTTGGATCCTTTTTAGCATGTCCGCGTGCAAAATAAACGAGCCGGCAAAGAGTTCCGTTCAAGGGAGTGAAGCGGAGTAAAAGGCAAAGTTCGCGGAACCTGCATTCTGGCGTCCAGCTGAGCTCCAGGATTGCCAACTTTCACAGCTCGCGGGGGTTAATTGTTTTTGGGAGCTCGGCACGTACGAGGCGAAAATGCGATGGTGTTTTTAAGAGCGGTTCTGATTTATTCAATTATAATGGGCTCCTTGACATGCCTTGACTTTTGGCACGCCTGAATAATGCAATTCGAATAACGTATTAAAGTCTATAATCTCGTGAGGGTGAAAGCCGATGCCAAGTGGGAGGAACTCCCGCTCGCCCATTACGGGACCTCCCAGCCAGGACAATCACATAAACACGCATTTCCCTCTGAGTGGGACAAATTAAATTATACCAAAGCAGCTTTCATGTCTAGGACATGCCGTCGGAGGGCGGGGAAGGTGGCCAAACTGGGAGCTGGCAGGACCCTGATCTGGCCACGACAAATCGTAATTCAAATAAAACAATGTAATTTGCCACAGGAAGCCGAGAACGTGGTCTAATAGGCAAATGCTACCCGCCAGCAGGAGACCAAGGAAACGTTCGACAACAAAGGACGCTGTACCACGCATACATATATCCTGGCACACACACAGCATTTCGGGTGTGCCCGAATTTATCATTGAAATCGGAATCGTAAAGTTCTTTTTCTGGAAATAGAAACTCAGCCAATGCGGTGAAATAAAAACAGAAGCAGAGCTTTAGTTCGGCCAGAACTGCGTATAATTATAAATGTTGCTCCAGTAAACAGTTTGGCATTATGGTAATCCCCGCGATGACCCCAAAGCGAAGCCCCGTATCGAGTACACAAAAGATAATTTGAGATTATCGCCGGGAAACCGCAGAGGCAAACGGAAAACTTTGTGGCACAACAAACCGAAGGCAAGATATCATTTCGTGGCTGGTACTTGTTCATAAAAGTACTCGCCCACACGCACTCAGATGCTCATACAATTTATGGCAAAACAGATGTATTTGGCTTTATTTATTTGCAGCCAGAGCTCGGGCCCCCGCTTGTTGTCCTTTGTGCCGCCGCATCGCAAAAATAATCTCAAAGGACCCCCGACACACGCATTCGCATCCGGGGGACAAAGGCAGGAATCATATCAGGCAGCAGCATAAGCGTACAAATCCGTGGAACAGGACCAAGACCCGGACCCGAAACAAGAACAGCAGGAGTACTGCTACCAGGAGCAGACATGAAAACAAATCCCTTTGCACATTTTCCGAAAATGAGAAAATGCAAAAGTTTTGCTTCGTTCGGTAAGACAATGGCTATGGCTATGGCTCTGGCTGGGGTGGAGAGAAGCAGCTCGGCTTCATAGAGAAGCGGCAAATTAAAACAAACCTCAGGTTGCCCGTATTCGGAAATGAGCAAAAAAAAAGCCAGTAAATCGACCTTATTCAAAGGCCCCGACCCTTAAATACCTGGCAGTAGGATTGCTTTCATTTTATAAAATAAAAACTAAATTAGAAATAAAATAGAGGCATCTGGGAGATGGGAAATCTAAAAGGTCTGGGTATCATTTTTTCAATAAGTACACAAAAATCACCCATCTTTAGTGTTACTTTTACTTTACAACTCCTGTTTCTGTTTCCCGTAACCGCATTATACCCCTGATCTCAACGATTGCCGGGTATGGAAAACCAACAACAGCTACTGGGGAACACGCCAAATCCAGCCGAAACTTGAGAATATTTTGGCCAACTTTTTTCGCCAGCTCTCTGTCGCTCTGTTGAGGCGGCCCTGTGCATTGGACCAAGTTGATGAAATGCCGGGGGGTGTTGTCTGGCAGCTTTCCATTAACTCCGGAGCGAGCTCTTCGCACCCTCGGCGGGGGCCTCCACCACACACATATATTTCGGGGCAGGAAGCGGGGAAAGGCGTTAATGTTCCCTGATGTTTACGTTCGGGAATTAACTTATTTGTCAGGTACTTGTTAAGCTAATAGGGGCACATTTAATGCGATGAACTGAAAATTACTGTCGCACAGCATTTGCACAGCCATTGCAAGTGACTCGAATGCCTCTCGCCAAAAGGATTTCAATCAGGCTTAAATCCACATTCCGCGCTCATAAGATTCGATCTCTGGACTTTAATCAAATATATTATTAAATATTTCCTGTCCTGAGCAGCTTAGTTTTCTTCTAGCATTTTATTTCATAAAATACTGAACTGTCTTTGTAGTATTTGTTAGCGTTCCTACTTAATTTTTAATTAACTTACTTCTCGGTATTGTGGACTCCTCAGATCATTTTTATTTATGTTCCCTTTATTATCAAACAGCAGGAGGGAAAAAATCTCGGTATCCTAATAAATATTTCTATTTGTTAACCCCTCCCGAGACCTGCTTTTAACCCCTCATCTGAGGAGTTTTCCCAGGAAAATGTGTTTTTTCATTACGACTGGCAAGTGCGCTTTGTAGTGGGTCTCCGAGTGTTCTTGTCTGTCTCGAGTGCACTTCTCCGGCGCTCTGGCACCAAGTCCTCCCCGCGGTATCCCTGCCTGCTCGGCGGGGGGAATTCTTATAACGGCGAGCAGAAGGCAGGATCTGACGATGACGAAGGCAAAGACGAAGACGAAGACGACGCGGCGCACTCTGCGCAAATGAAGCGCAATTAAAATGTAATTTTTATGCAAATGCCGTGCATAAGTGAACTTTTAATTAATTCAGCGCGAAAATAAATGAGAACTTTGTTCATAATTATGCATTCCTTGGCCTCACTGCACCTATTCGTCCGGCTGTTGTTGTGCAGCTGCAAAAGCGCCGAGTTCCGACAATAGAAACTAATTCGCAGGGGAGCTTCGAATATCCTGTTTCTGATTTTTGTGCGCGAAACAATTCCCACAAGCAGACAAAACATGAATTTTCCTCATCAAAATGGGCTGTGAAAAAAAGAGTTCATGAATGACTGATTTTGGCTCTCGAATATGTGTGAGTATTTCACACGTCCCGCCAGTACGGCGCTAAACGCTTAATTAAAATAATAAATGCACTTTTATATGGCGGCAAAAGTCCTGTGGATGCCTGTCTCTCTCAGGGAGCGGCTCGCAGAAAACCGCGACACGTTTAGCTAAAAATATCAAAGTGTTAATTTAAATTGCGATACGTGATGGGAATCCCGTGACGGCTCTAGCTCAGCTTCCTGCGTTCCAGCGTTCTCTTCCGCCTCACGCCACGTACGCCGGTCTGCGCACAATTTTATGCACGTCCAGCGTGTAAAACACCTAGAGGAAGGGGCCATCAAGCCAGGCACGCCCACTTTGGCTAACAAGACCGTCCACCGACCCGCGCCTTGCGGTGGCCTCAGCCCCGCGCTCTGCCATCGATTAGTTTTCATTTCGTGAACAATTTTTGCATTGGCTGCACTGATTACGGCTGCCGAGCTGATTTTTTTTGGCATGGCTCTGAGGTGGAGCCAACACTCCACGTCCACTGCCACTTCCTCTGCCACACCCCATTCGCATCAGCATTCCCAACTCATCCCAATTCCACTCCCCCAAAAGCCCTTGTGTCAGTGGCTATTATCTAACCCCTAAAGCCGCACCCTTTGCCTGCATTGCGGGCCGTAGGTCTTCTGGCTATCGTTTGTGTATAAAATTGCAAATATTACTATGGTCCTTTTGGGAATCGAAATCAGGAATGGCAGAAACTAAAAAAATACAGAGTGGGAGAACCAATTATTTCGGAAAATTAACCTAATAATAAACTTTACAAATCTTAAACTTTTGAAAAGACTAAGAAATTTAATAATTTGGTCACAAAACATGATAAGTTTTATTCTCTTACCCCTCGTGACTTTTATTAACGTTATGTACGACCACTTTCACTTTTCGAGGGCCAAAAGTAAATAAACGGAGTAGAGTTTGGTATACCTATATATTTTTGTTATTTATGATTTTTTGTTGTCCGTGTGGAACCTCTGAAATGGCTGCAGTGGTGCATATTTCATTTGCAAAATTTTTATGTGAATGTTTTGGCTCAGCTTTGAAGATTCTTTGCCCATTCCGCTCTCACTTCTCTCGCCGATTCTCTTATCTTGTTAGCCAGAATATTTTTGGCAACAGCAGTGGAAACATGAACGAGGAACCTACTTGAGGGCTTAGCCAAAATAATCCAGCTAAGAAATGTAATATGGTTGAACAAGAGAGTTTCCAGCAAACTATTTAATTTCGCGAACATAATGTCATGATATTTTTAAGTCAGCTTAATTTTTAGTCAAAGGCTCGCATGGAGGAGAAAATTTTTGAAAAAGTCATTGCTGCATTTATCCTCCTGGCATTTGAATTGTTACCCATCGGGCACAGTGTGTAGCATTGTATAAAATTTAGATCTGATTGATTTACATGTTGCACTTTTCCTGAATACCCGGACCAGGAGTGCAGCTGCCGACACTTAAAACTTATGGCTGCACATAAATACAGAAGGACATCACTGTCGTATCACACAGAAATATATGGTGAACAAGCAAAAAGGGTAACTTCGGGATCCGAAAATTGTATACCCTTGCAGTTTACAATTTGCGAAGCTGTTCGGAGTTAGTTTTTAGGAGTTTAAAAAATCAGCATACTGCATTTAATTTGTGTTCTTTAATTTACATTTTTGTACATTTTTGAGATTTTTGATGATGTAACCCCAGAAAGACTTACCTGATCAGAAATATATATGATTTATAGGGTTGGATATGCTATACCCTGCAAGGGTATATAAAAATATAAATATATGTGGTAGGTGTATAAATGATTGAAAAATCTATTTTACTTTGTACAGGAATATCTTCAAAGGTGCCTTTGCGATTTAAAGGCAGAGAGTGAAATCGAATCAAAGCACAAGGATAGCAACCATATTTGTAGATCATTTTACAGACAATTTTAATACTGAATCTTGGCGTAAAGCAAATATCCATGTTTTTCTCGACTCCGAGTTCAATCTGTCTTAAATCAACCTTTAATATGTTTTTGTCGAAGCTATTAAAAATGAAACGCATAATAAATTCCACACAGAAGGACATTTACATACAAATGCGTTATCGAGTGCGGGTGGCTCTTCGGGCATCAGCTGTGTGTAAATGTCCATTAATGCGGACTATAAATATGTTCGATGTCCATTCCACTGAAAAGGGTATACACTCTCCCAAAAACAAAGAAATGGGATACAAGGCGAGAAACTTTTAGCCAAATCTAGGCCCAAACTAAAGCCTTTTAGTAAAAATAAAATGACAACCAGAAATATTTTGCAAATTTAATGATAGCACTTTTTTTCGCTGAGAGTTTATTTGTTTTCTGAATGAATTTTCTGTTTTCTTTTAATTTATGAATGCGTTCCAATGATTTCCAAGGCTCAAGCGGGACAGATTCTTTTAAGCAAATCATTTCGCCCACTCATTCTCTTCCATATTCCCACTGCTGTCCAGTTGTCCTGGCTACGTAAATTCGCCATGTTTACCAAATAATCAGAGCTGCCTGTTACACACGCACATATATCCCACTTGTGGGCATACATATATACATTTTAAATACATTGCATCTGCGTGCATTTATTGTTGATTTTTTCGCTGCGCATTTATCCACAATAAACTTGATAAAGCGAGAGAATCGAGAAAATCGAGACCGTTGTCAGCGGAGTGAGTGTGCCATTAAATGGAAAATTGTCGAGTCGAGAGATTCCCAATTTTATTGCACATGTTCGAGCACTCGAACATTGCCCAAGTCGATGGCGCCGCCACTGACAGGAGCAGGGGGGAATGCCCCAGTGACTGCTGGAGGTACGAGTGTCTTAAAGTTGCAAGAGTCCGCTTAAGCCAGCAATCGGATCCCAGCTCAGTGAATATACGTTGGGGCGGAGTCATTGAGTTTCGGGAAAAAATTTTTAAAAATCAATTCCGATTTTTTTTTATTTATTTCCTGACGCAAAATTGTTAAGATTTCATGAAACTATGCTCACTTAGTAAACAATGTTCCAAATACTTTTTGGATATGTAACAAAAGCCTGCTGACAGAAAACAGCAAAATGCATTCATAACTCAACAGTTGAACCGCTTGCAGGCACGTCCCCGAACCCGAATCGAATAATTCCCTGTAATCACAGCCCTCACCTCGGAGGCAAACTATTTCCGAATGCAAATCTATGGAGGCGAACCTATGTGAGACCCTAGCACATGGCGCACATTTTTGGGGACTTTTGCTACTAGTATTTCTGTAAAAGCCCGTACATAAATGAATTATGCGAAACATTTTTTGGAGCTCGGCCAGCGAGCTGCATAATTATTTGCCCTGGCCAGAGGGATCACAGGCATCCGGTATGCAGTGTGTGAAAACACGATACTTGGCATATGAGCCGGCTGCTAAAACGAAACCAATTTGCAGAAGTTCTAATGCGGCGGCCACAAATAATAATAATCACGGAACGGCCAGCGATTTGCCACTTGAACGTTGCAATTATATTCAGTGCAGAGCCCCCGTTTCGGGTAAGCCATTTAGGGCGCAGTTGGCCGGGAGGTTCCACTGTGTGGATTGCAGCACCGTGTTTGCCCGGCCATCGCAGCCGATGTTTGCCGTTTGGCTTTGGCCAGCCCGGCAACTAAGCCAACATCAGCGCAACATATCGGATGCCCTAATGGCAACATTGCCACCAACACCCAACCGACCGGCCATCGAGGGTCTGCCGGACTTTTCCGGGTCACAACCAATGTCAGCAAAACAATTTGAGCTTCCATTTAAAACGCAAATTATAAAATATCAAAACTAAACATTTGCTAATTTTTTATTGCCTCATTTAAGCTGTGTGTAACGAGAGCAAACAGAGAAAATTTAATTTAAAATTTGAGCGTGGGAAGTCGGATAATGAAGGAAAATAGAAGCCCTGTCGGACGAAGCTCAGAGATAGCTAATTAAAACCGATGTAGCCTTTAGTTTGCATAGTAATATTTAATTTTGCACGTTGGCTACTTCAATGATAAAGTCAAATCAACGTCAACCCGTTAATATTCAGCACTCACTCCAAGCAACTCGGGAAATTCCTTTAATAATTTCCACTCACAAACTGAGTTAATTGTGCAACGGTGCGTATGAGTAATGCAGTCAGCGGTGGTCACACATCACCGCACGCACAATGCCACTCCGGCACTCTGTCCCTGCAACTGGCTCTCCCGCCGCTTTTAAGCATCATTAATTTGCTGCGGACGAGCCAAGAGTAATTAAGGATACGCCCTGACTAAGCTCACAGTCGCAGGATGCCGGAGGGCGGATAGGGACCGCCGAGCTGCCGACAGCCGCGCATCCGAGGATACATTTCAAATGGCTGACCAGTGCGACGTGCGGTGGATCGGTGATGGGTCCATTGTTAGCACGCCTTGCTGTTACATGTAGATGGACATCAGTTTTTAATGGGCTGCGGTCAACAAATCGGTCGTCCCTTTGTGGGTGGCTCCTGCTCCTGCGCCCCCTGCCTCTCCCTTCCTTCGTGCGCCAATTATATTGTGGGTTCAACGCTCCGCTCTTGGCTTTAATTTGATTTTATTGGCCAAGGTGCTGTTGCTGTTGGGGCTGCCGGGATTGTTAGTCGGGCGGGTTATTAATGATGCCGGTCAAGCAAGTAGTGCGAGAGACATTAAATGCTGTCATCATTCATTAGCCGCAGCCATTAGGCACTTGTCTGCCAGGAACTCTGTTCTAAGTCCCCAACACACAACTGACTTACTTCCTGGGCCCCCTCTAGGATACACGTAGCGTTCACGTATGTGGGTGCACTCAGAGAAATATATTAAATGCTAATATAGTAAAATCATATTTAAAAAAATAAATAAATAAGATAAGGTAAAAGTTGCTAAAGTACAAGGATGTAGTAATCATTTCGAAAAGATATTAATTATTCCATTTTAGTTCAGCTCCTGTATTTGCTCTCCGTTTCTTTCAGTGCTTCGATCTCAAACAGCTTTCGGTTGTTTATGTCCTGCACATGCAAACAAAATCCTTAGGAAAGCCATTCGTTGAATGCGATTAGAATTGTTCCTGGCCCCGAAACCGAACCCCCGGACTGCAGCCTGCAGCCGGCCACCGCAAATTCATTTTAACTGCTCCTGGCCAGCTGCTGACTTTGACATCCTTGCCGGGCCCGCCTGAGCCCCGGCTCTTATTGTTGTCTTAGTATTTTAATTAAAACGTGTTTACATTCTGCAGCAGCCCAAACGCACACACCTGATGCCTCAGTGAGTCCTAGCTTAGGTTCGCCTGGCCCGGGCCTCGCACAAATTATGTCTTACGGATCTGAAGCATCTCTATCACCCAGTTGGGTTTGTTTTGCGTGAGCAAATAACGAGACTCGCCCGTCGAAATGCTCATTTTATTTCGTTTATGGAAATCAAAACTGATATCAATGAATAGTTAAATTAATGGAGAAGATTCAATATTAAATGGACATTTTCTCCTCAGACCGACGATACTCTTACCAGCACTCAAATACAGAACCTCAAGTCAAGAATCTTGATTGCATATTCCATTTGGATTCTCCTCAGTTTTGCATTTGCTGGCCACCTTTGGAACGTGCCTCGCCAGCCAGACAGCCTCGCATCCTGGGTCCTTTTTCCGTTTTGTTTGCTATTTGTTCTTGTTGCTAGTGTTTGGCTTGCATTAACTTTATGACCCTTAACACATAACATCTTACGCCCACTTGGACGAGTGGGCGGACTGCCGTGGGAGGGCAGCCGCAAATGGCATTCAGACATGGTCGCCAGCGCCGTAAGCCTCATTGTCGCTGGCCCATATTTGATCAAATAATCGTAAATAAAATGCCATAGTAATAATTTTTTGATGTCCCTCTAATGGGCTTTACGTGAGAACAACATAAATTGTGATTTAGTGCCCAGACAACGTAGAACGTGTTGACCGAAGGCCGCAGGACTTTTCTTACCTGTTTGAAAATTGCCCGGTGCTTAGCTCAAACGTTTTCGGATACTCTTTCGGGGAAAGGGACAACTGGGATTTCTCTGACTTCGTCTCTTCATAAAATGACAAAGCAGATTAAGTAAACGAATGCTATTTTACATTTTCAATGGGACATTAGTTTGATATTTTACGGAAATCTGCAACTGATCTAAAATTAAATGAATGTGAAAAAATGTATGTATATTATCAAACAACAGTAAGAGAGCAGAACTTAAATAACTCATTCATTTTGTTCTTAATCATTTTGTTGTATTTTTTCTGTCATTGACATTTCGTAGAATTTTGCCATTATTAATTTAATAAAACCGCAATAATTCATTTAATGAAATGTTATATCCCCTTCATCCACAATGCCAAAGCACAATTTTAATTTTTAATTAATGTTAGGCAACCATATCATTTTATTTGCTTTTGATACATAATTAAGTTTCCACACAAGAGTAAAGTAAACAAACAAGACGCCTCATAAAAAAAGCTGGCGAAATTTATTGACCGAATATTAATGTGAATTAAAGTTTTCCATTAACCGTAATCTAGGCGGAGGGCCGCGGAAATGTCAAATGTGAAAAGGCCAAATCTCGGCACACTCACATCCGCACACAGACGTGCCAAGGAATTCGTTAGGGTATATCTGTGTGTATGTGCTACACGTATATACAATTTCGAGGCCATCAATCAAGTCAAGTGGAAATTTATAGCACTTTTGTTTGTTATTATTCGTTTATGCATGAGTTAATTAGAATATTGGCTACAGCCCTTGCCCAAACCTTTGGCGACCCTTTTGTTGTTAATGCACAAAGATTTACGATGTGCGTCTGTGTGGGTGCATTAGGCCATATGCCATACATGCCCGACCGTGTGCGTTCAATCGAAACTAGAAAGCCAAAACACAGACTGGGGCCAGGAACTTGGCACGTGTCCCGATCGAAATACTTGACTCGCTAATTTTCCTCATTTCCGCTTTGTTCGCTTGATGGTCCGATAAAAGATTTCCATCAAATTGCACATTCTGCGGCTTTTGATGGCCAACCGGGGAAGGATCCCAAATCGTTGAACCAAATTTACAAAGTATTTCGGAAAGCTTATTCAACTTGAGTGCCGGAAACTCCAACTTCTAATTGGGATCATTGTCTCGGGTTGATTTGATTAGCTTAAGGAATTAAGTGTTGCATTTAAATAAGATGTTTGGATATTAAATTATATATAATATATATATATAAACAAAAACTCCCATTGTTTAGTAATTTTTTGATATTCAGATGCTATCCGCATTTTAACCCCCTGCTGTTTACTGTGCCAGTTATCAGTTAACCCTCACGTTTTAGCCCCCACTTTAGCGGCAGGTGAGCTATCTAAAGGGTGTGAGAACACGCATCGAGCTTCGCGGAAATGCCAATTAGAAAATATATGTCAACAGGCCAATATCAGATGCCACTCTGTGCCTCCTGCCACGTTCGCGGAGGAAAGAGAGCAGCCAGGACCTTTATAAATCAAAAAGAGCAGGACTTGCTTCGGGTAACAGGAGAGCAACGCAGGCGCCGCTGTGAGAGCAGCTCTCTTGTACGCTGTAAGAACTCTGTTAAATGTCCTGTAAGTCCTTAACAGCTGAAGGAGTTCCCTCAAAGAGTTGCCTTCCTTCAGGAGGCAATAAAACGCGCTGAGGTGGCTTATTGCCAAATGGCCTGACTAAACGGTGATAGCCGAGCCTAATTTATGTCAATTAATACATTAAATTTTCATCGGTATTTCAATAATAGACGCGGCAAAGCTCCCCGTCGTGCCTCGCCTTGGAGCCTGTCGACTGCTCGTTTGGGGGCACAAAATGTTGTCTATAGAAATTAATAGCAAATATTTGTGCAACAATTTGTTTGCTTGGGGCTGCGGGATTCGCACAGATGAGAAGGCAGCCAAATCTCATTTGGGGGATGTGGCTGCGTAGGAATAATCAATTTCAAAATGCCTCTCGTTCCGCTTTCTCCGTCTTTTTTTCCCCCGTATCGGTTGGATCCCAATAAAAAATGCAAAACAAAGTCATTGTGGGCTCCTGGAAATCCTCTGTCAGCTGCACCTTTCGTCCGAGGGAACAATAAAAAATTTTCCCATCGCCTTGGCAGCTGTTTCCGCTCGCCCCGTGACCCCAACTGCTATCAAAAATCCCCGCTAATAATTTGTCAATATTACGTGAGCAGAAAATTGAATAAAAAACGCTTTTGCATTGAGCATATCGAGCTGAAGAGGCACCGGCAAAGGCAGACCCAGAGTCAGAGAAAAAGGCCAACAAATGGGCGCCGGCTGAGGGAATTGCTCCGCTAGAAATCAAATAAATTGTTACAAATGAGTGCAACTTTTGCTGCCCTAGCCCAATTTCGATTTTTCATTTGCTAAGCTGATTTGCCGAGAACCCGCCTCCCCCTCCCATCGGTGCCCCAGAAACTTTGGCCATTGCAGAAATATGAATAATTCAGCGTGCGATTCCGGTTTGGTCTCCGACTGTCTTTCTGTACCTTTTCCCACCCACAAACACACACTGGTTTGGCCATCGGAAAAACTGGAAACTGGAGCTGTAATAAATGCAAATGAATCGACGCAAAGTCGTGCATTTCGGCTCTTTGTTTACACTTCTCTGATTTGATATGCGCATCAATGTCAAGTTCCGACGGAGTCCACCCCAAACTGGACAAATGGGTCTCCGAAAGCGATGTGATATTTTCAATAAAGCCGCATAAATTCAGTAGGGCAAACCGCCTGAACGGGCGAAATGAAAATGTTTATGTGGAATTGTAGCGAGTCGGGAGCCCTGGAAATTATTCATCGTCCCCTTTGATGGGGCCACATTCCCGACTAAACTAATCAAACTGCTAAATTAGAATCCATCCGGAATTACATGTGCGCGTGTATCAGCCAAATAAACTTAATTACTCACTCCGGGCCAACAGGAAAAGGGTTCAAATTTATTCAGCATATATTCAGCATAATAGTGCTTCGACATAGTTCGAGTGGAAACCGCAAAACTACAGCCACACCACAAAGTTAAAAATATGTTAAAATAGCAGTTTTAAATAAATACATAACACAATTTGTTACCTCTAATTATGGCAGCCGGTACAGGGGGCCCACTACTATGAAAGCAGAGACCTCATTTTTTTCTGAAATATAGTTTTGCATTTGAAATTTAATTTCTCATTTATTAATTGCAGATTTAGTTACTAAAATTTAATTTAAAGAACGCAAGAACTACTTCTCCTTAAAAGAAAACGTTACGGTTGTAGGCACAGATTTGTGCTCAGTTAGAAAATACCATCAGTTTCCATTCAAACTGTTGCGTTCCCCGAAATTCGAATCGATCCAAAAGTGATTTGAAACTATTAACCCAACAATGGATGGCAACGAGCAGGGAACTGGGAGCAGGATAAGGGAGAAAAGCGATCCGAATCCTCTTGGAGGACTGCGGTCTGAGGTCAAATGCAACAAATTGCCAAGCGCCACTCGAAGCCGTCAGCAGCAAGCAAGACAAATTCCATTTCACTCATTGCCAGTATTGACAGTTCGACACACACACACATACACACACAATGCGGTAGCGGATAGCAGGGCCGATAACTGATGGCCCAGAGGGTGGTGTCCTGCTTGGTGTCCTGGTTGGTGGGTGGTATCTAGTGCTCGGCGGATGGCGCCGGGTGACCAGCTCAATTTGCTTGTGTTTGCCAGGGGCCAGCTGATGATCGAGCCACTGCTAAGACGGCTCAGCTGCGACTGATGCCGCTCCTGATGGCTGCTCCTGCCACTGCTACTGTTCCCACTCCTTCCTGGCTGCTGATGCAGCCCGCCAACGCTGGACGGGAAGCTCCGTGCCTCATAATGCAAACAGTTGGAGTGCCCATCAAGCGCGCTGTATCCGGTTTGTGAACAGTGGTTCCCAGGGCTTCAAAAAGATTAATTTCGGAACTCATTTAATTCGAAAGAGAATTGATTTTGGAAATCATCAAATTCCGAAGAGAGATTTTACACGCCTAATATTATATATTATCTATATCTTACAGATTTAAATATTATTCTTCTTAGAATACATGCATTACAACCTCCTAGTTTACTTGATTTATGCTACTCATGAAATGATTATGCTACTTGAATGAATTCAAGACTTTAACTAATTTGATTATCCTTCTTTATGGCTCTCCAGTTAAAAATAAACTTTCTTTCTATAAGAAACAGAAAATGTAAACGTACTTAATTACATTTACATGTTATTTATACTTTTGAGAACATTTCCAATAGGATTACCCCAAGTTTGAAGTATTCCTAGGGTTCTATTGCATCGCCCGACGGACCACTGTTCCCCCGCTCGGAATGTGGGTGTGTGCACTTGCACTTGGATGCCTGTGTGTGCATTTGGGATGCCTTTGTCGAGATGCCATGGCATGCTGCTCGGCGCTCAGCGCTCAGTGCCCCTCGTCCGACATCCCCCGGTTACGCCCCTGCTGCCCGACTACTTAAAGCGAAAGTAAACTTTGCTTTCGTGCAGACTTCGACTCACTCACACATGCTCGCACACAAATTGCTCTGAATGTTGCCAAGCCAAGCATGCCACTGGGGAGGGGGTGGGAGTGCAGGGGCTGATTGGCAGGGGGGCTGGGCGGTCGTTCTTGGGAGCCCCCCTTCGGGTAGGTGTGTGTTTCATTGCGGTCATTTAGCCGGCCCTCAATGCAGCGTGTAATGTGGTCGCTTATGCGATGGAACGATTCCCTTAACCGTTTCGCCCAGCCACCCACTGTGCACCCCTTAAATGGCACTGAGGAGCACCCTCCTCCTCGGTTGGCAATTGAAATTGCAATAAAAACAGTTGAATAGTTGGCCGTTGATTTCGATTTCGATTTCGATTTCGAGACTGGCCGCGGACCGAAATTGAATTCATAAGCTGCCTGGGAAAACAGGCTTTCAATGGCTGCGCCCGCTTGTTTATTACTTTGTAAATGCGAAACAAGTGTGCTGGGGAACATGAGCAATCATCCGCCCCGTGTGACACAGCCGCTGCCATGGCCCGATCTGTCTTTCTGTCCCCAGGACCTCGCCTGTTTGCATTGTTTGGCTGTGTAAAAAGTTTTGTATTACAAAACACAATCAGACACAGATGCACCCGACGAGGGTGGCTGGGCAATGGGGGAATATGGGGCCAAAGTTTGAGGCTCTTTGTGTCACTACTAGGCGGCTGCAGGCGGAGAATGCTGCAACATCGCTGGATGGGATGGCTTTGGAGGAGAGCTCTGCAGACTGGAAACGGAAACGCACACGACACGATGGCCAAAGGGCAGAAGTCGCCGCTGCTCGGCGTCGCCGCATAATAATGTCAGCGATGGGCGACGTCTTTTTCCTGCTGTAAATTGCAAAAATGCAGCCCGAGGACATGCACATGTGCACAGCTTCTTTGGTCGTTTTTGTAGCAGGTTTCAAGACCAAGCGGAAGCCAGCCCAGACCCCCGACAAGCTGCAGCGGCTTCGGCAAAAAGTGAACACGGCAAAACAGAGGCCTGGCCAGAAAAAGTTTATGTACATTTAATGCACGGCAGCGGGCTACAAGGAAACAGCACAATAAATCCAGGATACATTAAATAACACAAACAGGGGGGCCACGGGGCGTGGCAGGCCGAGCTCACACAGACAGACAGGCGGGGGCATATGGAGCGAGCGGTCAGCTTCCCTTTTCGTGTTTTGGCACACGGAATTCTTTTTCGGGTATGAGCGACTCCCAGGGTACGAAATGGGAAAGAGTAGACCAAGCTGACATCTTAATTTATCTAATTGGTTCAAGATACTTCTATTCAATTAAGCAGAAATAATTAAAATTATAACTATTATAGTTTAAGTGTACAGAAGTGTATTGAAGCAGCCAACTAATAACAAAAGATCCTTTTAAAAATCCGTTCCTTCCTAAGTTACCCAAAATAAATTGTATATTTGTGCCTGAAAGTTAAAGGTATTCAGGATTTCTTTGACTAGTTTATGCAGGCACCTTATAAACTTGGCTAGAAGTCATTCGAGAGTCGACCCTTAAGGAAGTCGTGTTTTTGGCTGTTTATGAAAGTTGACCAACATGACGCGAGTGCTTGTGCGTATGTGTGCGCGTTTCCTGTTCGTCCGCGCTTCTGTGTGTGTGTTTCAGCGGAAGTTAAACAACATCAGAGGGGGTGTGGGGAGGCTGTGTGGGAGAGAGGGGTCTTTGTGTGTGTGTGTGGTTACGACAACGACTGCTGTGGCAACTGCATGCTCATAATAATTTCTTATTTAGTGAGCCACCAGGTGATAGGCGCCACAACAGAGCACCGCCCACTTCAGCCACCCATCGCCGCCGTGTTGTTTGGCTGTTTTCTCTTGATTTTCGTCCTTCGTCCTGCTGTGACCTGCTGCCAGTGTGCCAGATTTATACACTTTTTCCTGCACACCATTGTTGCGGAAGGTATTTAAATTCAAATTAGGCAAATGTCATGTTCAATTCTGGTGTCAAGGTCCTGGGTCCCGGGTCCTGGAACTGGCACTGATTAGCAGGAAATGCTGTTAATTTGCTGTTGGCCCCGGCTTACGGGAATGGAACATCTTGAAGTGAATGTGTGCCAAGTGACGAACCCACAGTTTTCCGAGAAAGGCGCCCGAGTGCGAAGAGGGAGTTGACCTCATTCCTGGTTCGTTCACTCGTAATGCGCTTAACCACATAAAATTTAACTCAAATAAACTCATTAAAGGCCTACCATACTCGACACACAAATACACATTCCGCAGCCATTAAAGGCGGTCCGAAAAAATTGGAGCCAGAGACATGAAAAACATTTTGTTTTCGAGTGCGGGGAGCCGTCGTAAAGGAGAGTTTATGGAGCCACATTAAAGTACGGAAGTAAGTGGCGCATAAAGGACCGAGCACCAAAAAAGTACACGCCGAAAACGAAACTAAAAATGCAGCTACCAAAAAAACCACAAGGAACAAACAACGTGAAAGTCAGACACATTAAATATGATATATTAGTGAGATGGCAGTCAGAACACGAGATATATTTTATGGCTCTGAGGGGCGAGATACGGCGACCCAGCCGAAACTTTACAACGGTCAATAACTCAGTTCCTTCCGTTTATTATAATATTTTATATTACTGTTATTCGCCCTCCTAATCAGACAACTTGATTATCTCTACTGCAGCCCCTCGGAGATCCCCTAAGATCATAATCGAAATGTTTCTGTTTACATAATGTTCAATTTATGAGCCACTTAAATGGTTTATTGGGTATGAGTTATGCAAAAAGTTTGACATGTTTACTTTCGGCCTTGTTCGAAATTTGCATAAATAGATTTCAATTTGTGCTTGTTGTTCGATTAATTCAATTTCCTGTTTGATTATAAAGTTAATTTATGCAATGGGATCATTCGTTTGCACAATAAAAAGATTTTAATTGCGCCCGGGGGACTATACTCCCCAAGATTATTTTACGCTTTAAATATCCCGTACGGAAGTCTGTTCGATGGGGTTGGCATCTGAAAAATGTCCAACCCTGAGAAAACCTCATCCGAATAATCATTCCCCTCCTGGAGACGCCAACAAGTGTGGCACTTGATCTTTTTCTTGCCACTTGCCACCGCACTCAGATTGTGATTGAGTATGTGCAACCGAGCCAAGGGCCAGCAGCACATGCTGGCCAGTATCCTGGTCATTCCGGGTTGCTCTTTGTTTGGACATCGTTGGACGTTTGGGGGGGGGTGAGTGATGAAAATTTCGATGATGGCCATCCAACAATGCCAGTTTGCTGGAGAGGGCGAAAAGGAATTTAATTTTGTGCGAAGCCCGGACAGCCCGCACGGGAGAGCGTACGTAGTTGTCATCATCATCATCACGGCTGCATCAGCTGTCCCTCAGCATCGACAGTGGTGGGTGTGGGTGATAGGACCCAATTTGTTGCAAATAAAATAAGAAACAAAGCAGGCGAGCAAATGGACACAAGAGCCATCGCCTTCCATCCAGCTAGCTGCAGGAGCAATTTCGCAAATTCGTTGCAAATTGCCACTCGACGAGAAAGAGGAATCAGCGTCTCTGGCATTGAGGATCGATGCCAAAATTAGAAAATGGAAAACGCATTCGGCATAATTTCAGTGCCTTCCGCCCCTTGCCGTACTTACAATTCGCTTATGCAAAGTCTGCCCCCAGACAATCAGCTTACCCACTCAAAGATAAATCTATATGTACGATATTTTCCATTTCAAACAGGTAATCGATTTTCATGCTTGTGGCGAAATGTACAAAAGAACCGAAACGACCCCGAAAGTAAACCAACTTTGTTGTCTGTTTCGTTTGTTTTCATTCTTATGTTTTTTCCCCCGACTGCTGGATTTGGGTTTCCACAACCGCTGCCACCTTATTCTTATTCCTTATTCCTTATTCCTTATGCCGTGTGCGTGGCCGTGTGTGGGGCAGTGGGGCACGGGGGCAGCCGGTATCGTGTGCGTATACTTGATATTTATGTTGAAAACTTAAAGCAGTTAAGAGCTCGTCGTGCTTAAAATATTCCATCGGTGTCTGACAGCCAAGTTTATCCAACTTGTTGATTTACTTTTCCCTCACTTTTCGGAGCCAAAGTTAAGCCACATCAGAGTTTCCGCTGCGCTCCCCAGCTCGCTGCTCGGTATTGTGTTTCCCATTTAAAGTGAGACCTGCCCGGAATAATCTCATCTCGAGATCGTGTCTCGCTTTTGATCTTACCAGTGATTTGCATAAAGAAAAATTCACCAAATGGGGCTTTATTGAACACAGCCATCGCTGATAAAACTTTGGTTCGCATAAAGAAATCCTTTTGAATTCCTCGGATTTTTTTACAGGATATATTTATTGCTCCTGTTGGGTACGGATCTCCTCAATCTACATAAAAAAAATATTATAGATTTCTGCAAGTGCATCGGCCTCAATGCAAAACCCAAATCTCCGCACAAATATTCAAAAGTGCAAAAGTACACATGTGCCCAGCTGGGATGACAACGGCATGAAAGAATCCAATTACGCCGGCTACTGGAATATTTTTGACAAGTATTCAATGAATTTCATTCGAGATTTGTAACCCTAAGCCCTGCCAGCCAGCCATCCAACCAGCAAGCCAGACTTTTTCCAGGAAACGAATTAGAAATGTGTAAAACAGAAGTTGCTCCGCAGCCGCAGTCGGTCTGGAGTGGAGGAGCAGCAAGTGAGACGTGAAAAATATTCCCTCTTCCTGCGGCGTCATCGGGAACTGAGCCCTGAACTGAGACCGCCTGACCGGAAGAGGAAAAATGATTTCCGGCCGGGTCCGGGCGGGGTGATAATTCTGCGGGATCCGAGAACTTTGCAAGCAATCATCGGGCGGCTTGTCAGCTTCCCCGGTGGTACTTCGCAGCAGCTGGCACTGCGACTGCAACCAATTCATTTCATCGAATTATGGACCCATTGCCGGGGTCTCATGGCTCTCCCACCCATTGCATCTGCATAATTTTAGACATTATTCTCCTTTCCGCCGCCGAGAAAGTTTCGGCTAAAAATGCCGAGAAAAAAAAACGCTGTCAAAATGTTTGCCCAAACTTCTGGCCAGCAGAAAAAGTGTCTGGAGACGAGCCGAGAAGTGCAAAAAATTATCACTATTGTTGCAGATTTGTTAGGTGGCGGTGGAATTTGTTTTCGTCGCTGTTGCGGCTCTTGTTTTTGATGGAGGTGCGGCGGCTTTGATAACAAGTTCCATTTCGGCGCGGTTGTCTGTGTCTGGTCGTGCGCGTAAAATGGAAAAAGAGTAATTTAAATATATTATTTTTGGGGAGACATTAAATAACACGTTTAAAGAATTAATGTTTGAGCAAGGAAAGCTGTTTAAATATTATTATAAATTATAAAAGCGAATTATTTTTATTAGCGTTAATAACAGCAGTAAAACTCTAAATTTAGGTCAGCTCTTTGAATAAATTTTTTTTTAAGCTTTCCCATTCGTTGAAGTTTCTTCAAATAAACGAATAACACTGAGCACTGAAAAAGAAAACACAATTTCATGAGTTTTCTTGTAATTTACATATTTAAAAGCAAACGATTTTTCAATCACTTGAGCCAGCTTTTTGAGCCTTTGTTTTGGGCTCTTTGAAAGATTACCCAACTGATTTCGTAAATTTCTTTCAACTGCAGCAAACCCTTGGCTGTGATGCTGGCCCCGAGGAGCTTCATCCTCGATTAACTGACTCGTGGCAAACTTTTGTCTGACAAATGATATTTAAATGAGCTGCATTTGAAAAGTTAACGGTGAACGGTGCCCAAAGCAAATGTCACAAAATTGACAGGATCCCCGAATGGGAAGGAGGAGAAGAAAAGAAAAACTGACACAAGTCGCCAAATTAAATATGCCAAGAGGCAAAGGCGAAATCCGAGCCGGCCAAAGGAACACCAAACTTTTGGCTTGCAAACATTCCTAAACTCTTCACTCCACCCTGCTCCGTCCGGCCTGCTCCGAAATCCGAATTCTGAAATGCCCCTCTGATCCCGACTAATGTCCAAAGATGGCAAACCCGCTGCTTAAACGGCCGAGGAGCCGGGGGCCAAGTGCTTTGGCGGCAACTTTAAGTCGCATTTGGTTTCCTAATGCGGCTCAGACGGCTTCCCATGCTGCGCCGTGGCAGCGCGCCGGGCAAATTGAAATGAAATTGAATTTATCCCTGGCTTGCTGGCTAGGAGGGGCCTCGGGGGTGGGCCAGAAGTTGACGCGGGTGTGGCACTTTTATTTACAACTATTCCTCATGTGAGTGAGCTGGGAAAATGCAAAAGAGTTTAATTTGCAATTTGTCGCCCTCATTCAACGCTTAACTTTTCACTCGGGCGGTGTTTGCGGTTGCATATGCAAATGCCTGCCCCCACTCACCCCTCACCTAGCCGCCCACCAGTGCCCCACGGCAACAGCACCCATGGAATGGCCCGCAGCCCTGCATATGCGATAAAATGTACAAAGTTTTGCGCTAAGGCCCCACTTGAGCTGGGCCCGGAGTTGTTGCTGGCTGCCCTCCGGTGCCAGTTTGTTAAACGCCTTTCAACGGCGTGGTTAGCCAAGCGCAGACCTTGAAATGCCGCACACACTGCCAGTCCTGGCCAGAAGCTAAAGCTGCCAGCTAAGGCCGGTAGTTGGTAGCTGGCAGCAGGAGCTGGTAGCCGAAGCCACTCGAGCAGCTAACCAGCCAAAGCAAACTTTTCTGCGGCAAACGCTTTAAAAAACCATTCCGCAAAAGTCATTCCGTAAGTTGGTCCTGCATCCTGACTACGCATCACACTTGCAAAATTAGTAAGCGGAAATTATTTTAATATTAATATGAATGAATTTCTAAAAATAAAAGTGATTTAAACTAAGATATTAATTTTGTTTGTGTAATTCAGCAAAAAACCAAACAGATTTTAAAATCAATTCAACATTTGAGAACCATTTCAACTGTGTCCCTTTTCCCTAAGTGCACACACCCGCTTACATGTTGATTTAGCAAACAAAATGTTTTAATTGAATAACACTTTGGTGTTTCACTACAGCTTACTGGCAAGTTCAAGTGAGCCATTGTCCAACTATGCGTATACTTGACGGGCGAATGCTTGACGAGCGGAATGGCTCCGTAAAATAAATTATTAATTACCCAGACTTCATCAATCAATTTAGCCCACCGCAGGGTGGAATTAAAAATAATCTGCAACAATTCTCATTTGCGAAACAGCGCTAAATATTTTCACACACTCTACATTCGCACTCACTCGCTGGCGAACCTATCCATGCAAATTGAATAGCACAAAATTCAATTTGGCGTTGAACAAAAAGAAAATGGTCGGCGGCAAAACAAAGGCAAAAATGTGTAAAACATTTCGGTAATTTAGTTGAACGATTTGCATTTCCGCTGGGGAATAATTTTTGCACTTTTGTGCCCAGTGGCTGCCCAAATTGAATTGGCGGATAACAAAAAAGCTGGATGGATGGATATGAAATTTAAGCATTTATATGAATTTAATTAAATGGCATTGAGTACGCAAACATTTTGTTTAAATTGTCGCACGCGCAGCAACCCGGCACAGAATTTGCATTGATTGATGCCGCATTCGGTGATTTATTGAACCTGAGGTTTGTCAGCCAAACAACACCTCCCTCCGACTCCCTCTTCAATTATTGCGATTGTCAGTCGGTAATGGCGGGACATGTTCAGCACAATACATACATATTTAGCCGGCTTTCGTTTTGTATTTCTTCGAACCGCAGTGATTGATGTGGCCATGTTATCACCGAATACAAATAACTCCGCTGCAGTCACCCCCGACATCTGTACTTGTTCGGTCAAAACTCAATTTAAATTGCATTTGCGTTGCGCCCGTCACTGCGGCATGTGTCGCCTGTCAACGGGTCCCTCTATTCGAACTATTAGATTTATTCGTTTATCTGAAGGAATCGATGAATGAATAAGAGAGTCATTCCCTAGATATCCGTGGAGTTGCCGACGGTCTCGCTGGAGTCGTCCTCGTCGTCAGAGTCCGAGTCAAAGGTGTTCTCCGGTATGTCGTACAGCCGGACCATTGGCTTGTTGGGATCCTTCACGATGAGGTACTTGCCGTCCGGCTGCTTCATCACCAGGTCGACCAGGCAGCGAAGGATGCCCCAGGCATTGTCCATGTTAAGGTTAATCTGCGTGGCGAACTCCTGCGGCTTGAACTGCTGCGTGCCCAGGATCACGTGCCTGAGGTGGTCCCGCGGGCTCACCCTTGACACATAGCCCAGCTTAAGCTGGTCGGACCCGGCCAGCACCGCCTCCACTGTCCAGCGGGCTAGCTTGCAGGCGTTGTTCCGGAGCTCGGAGGCCAGAACGGCTCCACGTTGCGTGTCCAGCTTCTGGCGCCACTCCACGCTGTTGGCCGCCTTCGAATCCCACTCGTTGAGGGCCTTAATCGAAAGGAACTGCATCTCTCCGCTGGGCCCCTGGATCACCCCATTATGCTTGCAGCGGGCGACCAATACAATCCCGTTGCCCAGATCCCACTGGCGGTAGCGGTAGCCCAAAGAAGCCAGCTGAACGCCTGGCTCCTGGAACGGGTTCGGCTCGTCGAATTTTAAGCGCGGTTCCTGGTCGCCGCTGCGCAGCACCTTAAATTCACAGGAAGAATAATAAATATTATATTTAGGAGCTTACTATAAATAAGTAATTTTAAGCCTACCTGTTGCCCAAAATTATGGTTGATGAGCGTAGCCTCCGTGGCCAAGCTGTGGGCCGAGTTAATGGAGCCTTCCTCGTCTATCGGCGGATCCATTGAGGTCTCGTTTACTGTCAGCAAGTCGAAGCGCGCGTTGTCCCGTTTGTCGAGGAAAACCTTTGTGCCCAGCTTCTCGATGACCACGTCCCAGGAGTAAATCGAGCGAGTGCAGCACATGATGGTGGCCAGAATCTCGTCGGTGGCGAAGACGTTGCCCATGGTCCTTGAAAGGCGACGGATCACCGGATCATCGGTGGTGGACACCGTGTGGACAATGCAGTCCATCTTCAACAGAGCCCGCTCATTGCGCAGGTTGATCCGGTCGTAGACCTTGTCATAGTATTCCAGAGAGCCGCAGGTGACGATGTCCAGGCCCTCCTTGACATTCGGCAAAGAGAGTTTGAGGAGGCGTGAAAAGTCGAGCTCCTCGACAGATACCCATTCGGAGCGCACAACGACTGAGCTCTCTCGAAGTCTGGAGGGGGCATTCCGGCCGAAGCGGCGGCCCTGGAAGCGGCGTGTGTCCCGAGCCTTTCCATATTTCGTACTATTTCCAGTGCCGCCACCTGCAGTCGCACCGCCGCCCATGGCCGCAGGACCGTTGCCACGTCCCGTGCGACCTCTGCCCCCGCGAGCATTGCTGCGCATGTTGGGGCGAAAGCGACCGCGCTGGTAGGGCTTCTGGGATCGGGAGCCAGTGGTGTCCACCAGGTGGAAGGTGGTATCGTCGTCCTCGTGGAAGTATGCGTACTGGCCGCTGTTGCCGAAGGAAGAGGCATACTTGTTGGCGAACTTCCTGTCCTGCGGCGGCACAGTCCAATCGCAAATCTTGCCCAGGCGGTCGCCCTTACAGAACGGCTGGTAAGGCACGTCCATCTCCGGCACCTCGCACGGACCCCAGCCGAACTCGTTGTACTCCACTTGTGGCTTGATGAACGGTGCGTAGTTCGACATGGTCGTATCGACAAGCAGAACTGGAAAAACCAAAGAAAAATTTAAGGAATTTTACGATTTTCTAAAAGACAGATTAGATGTCTCGCGCAGGAAAATCACACTGAGGCAGTTTTCTTATACGGAAAAGACAGCACTAATTGACATAACAGAAGTCAAATGACAACTTTTAACCAGGCTACTCTGTCATTACATCTTATTTGAAAATAACTAAAGTGAATACCATATTGTAAGAGAATTATCCATTTTCTCAAGTAAATGTGTTTCGATAAAAATACAAATAAAAACACGTTGGATCGTTGTTAATTATAACAGTCTATATAAATCTTTTGTTTATAAATAAATGTATTAGGTAACGTAAATATCGATATGAAGACTAGACTTTCAAAGTATTGATATCGAATTGTCTGCACCTCTATGCTGCACGTGCGTGTGTTTCGCTTTTTATTTAAATAAAACATTATTTATTATTTATTTATTTATTTAAGTAAGATCCGGAGATGGACTTACAGATTTATGATCCCTAAGCAACAATTGCAAGCATGAATTCAGCTTGCAACTATCTTGGATCTAGGTGGATTTTGATTTCATGTCTGTATAGAATCGATTTTGATGCCGAATCCATATACATAATTCAAGTGTCTGGAAGAAAATACAGCAGATGCTTGGTGGGGCAGCCGCAATAAAGCAATGTCTTGTCTGTTTGTCTTTCGGTTGGTCACCAACGTCGTGGTGCTTAGCATAGCGGCAGTCGTGCTTGTCCTGCGCGTACTGACCTGATCGAGGATAACTTTCATCATCTGCCTTTTTAGTATCATTTTTAAAGAAATCCCTCACAAATCGCTCGAATAAATGTTTGCTGAGCTGTGGAAGTGATGCAGGAAGCGAAGTAACTGTCTTGGGATTATCACTGGGCAACGCACCAAAACTCTCAACAGCACGCCTCCATTCCCATTACTCTAACATTGGGCCTTTGTTCGGAGCTAAGCAACGGGAAGGCAAGGAAACAACGGCACAATGCACTACAATGGCTACGAGGGTCCTGTATGCAGGACCCGGTCACGGCTCGCTACAGCCGGCGTGGCATGTCGGTTTCCTTATTCTCGGCTGGCTGGATGGCAGCTCGAGCACCTTACAACAATCTCGTTAAGCGCAAAGGCCAAATTATAGTAAAACTAACAGAAGGCAAAAGGTAATCACATAAAAAGCTTGTTAGATAACAACGTGAGAAGCGGCGAAAAAGGAAGCGGACATCCTGCCTCCGGCTCATCCCCAAAAAGCAACATGTCGAGCGTGTGAATGTGCCTGGATGTGTGGAAGATGATATGGGGAGTAGATGTGGGTGTGGGTTTGTGGTAGCAACTCCATGCAGTCTCCCAGATCCAGATCCCATTCCCCGGACTCTGAGCTAAGCTTTGTCAGGGCGACAGGGTGTCATGTTGATGTGTGTGTCACTGGCAGCTGCTGCTTACATGGCCCAGCTCCAGATTCCCTCGCACTTGCCAGTTGAGGCACAGAAAGAAAGGCCTAGTTTTACATTGGAACCTTCTCTACTCTCAGAACTTAATTTATAAATTTAGGCAATGGGACTTGCATAAGTTTGGGCCTATTTTAATTCAAATTCTCTAAATGGAAGCATTAAGCTTAACCTACTAAATCAGAATTTTTCCCCGGTGCAGACTTAAGCCGGGCAGGAGTGTGCGTGAGGCTCTGAGTGTGAGCGAGTGAGTGTGTGTGGATTATAATTGCCATGCGGCTGTCAGTGACTGCAGGCGGCACCTAACGGCACACAGCTGCAGATGTGCGGCTCGTGTTGCAATATCATTTTTAATGCAAACCGCATGCCACATTATGCAGCTGCATTGCCACGTCACCGCTGCGGTTTCCCCTTCCCTCTCCGCTTTCACCATTCAGGAGTCTCCCTCCTCCTCCTCCTCCGCGTCGCATCTTCATCTCATCCGCCATCGCTTCTGCCGTTGATGCTCCTCGCTTCTGCTGGGAAAAAGCGGCAGCGGTTTAGCAAAGGAATATAGCCAAGAATAATGCCCTGGCACATAAGTAAGTACTTACCCGAGGAACAAAAACAGCAGGAACAACACAACTGCCACTACAACTACTACCACTACATACAACAGCGCACTGTGTGCCACCAACAAAAATAACAACAGCAGCAGCAGCAAAGTGAAAAACCGCTTGCATACTTGGCGGGGCTCGCGAGCGATAAACGACAACGAGCCCCTCTCCGAAGGGTATACCATGCCGCCGTACATGATCCCCCTGAAAGGGAAATTAAAAACACATTTTCACTACACAATTTATTTTGGAAATTACTCAGTGCTATCGCACAGGATTGACGGCTTCTCGCCGCTTTCAAGGCCGCGAATATTGATACCAAATCGTAGCCTAATGTTGGCCATTTAGGGGATAATAAAAGAAAAATTGGGTGAAATTGAACCTTGTAAAACAAAGGAAAAACTGTAATTAAGTTTCCTAAATTGGATTCAAAAATAGTCCGACTTGAATTGTGAAAACTCTCAGTAGAAGATTGACTGCAAGGTAACCCATCTTAAATCATAATGTCCATTCCAAGTTGTATCTTCATTTACACAAAGCAGTGTATTGAAAACATTAAATTAAAATATCCAGCGTCTATATATAGGGTCTCTTCCATTCGGTCCGTATTTTACGTCCTGAAATTTCGTGTGGCTTCAACGCGCGTCGAAAGCTCGGGCTGCTGCTGCTGCTTTTGTGTTGCATAAAAATTAAAATTTATGCCAGGCAACTTGTGCAAAGCACTGCAAATGCCATTGTTTCCCAGTCCTGCGCCCTACTCTTTCCTATCCTGCTGCCGCTGATGGTGTTTTTTTGGCGGAGGAAGGACATTCACGTTCTGGGTGGCTGCACTCACCTACCCCTCGCCTCGGCTTGTCAAGCCCACTTACATTCAATTCATTCATCTCCGGCTGAAAAATGAAAATAAAAGCTCCGCACACCGCGCACCGTTCACAGCCCTCCTTCATAATTGCACAGCAATTATACATACTGCCGGCGACAAGATGGATACGTAATTAATAGCACATTAAATTGGGCCACAGCAATATTAATTGTCCTGATTGATTTATGCAGGTAATTATCGCTTTAAGCAACCGAGGAAAATAAATTTTGGCTTCGCCCTGCGAGCTGAATGGGGAATTATGGCTTTTCTCCTCCACTCACATAACTCGTTAAATCAGTCAAAATAAGTACAAAGTCAGGCAGCATGAACACGAGCTAGACCCGGAAGCCAATCCTTAGGACCCAAGTCGCTGCAGGATCAGTTTAGGGAATGTTCTTTAGACTTATAACCAACAGCCCAAAGTCGATCCCATTGCTCCGGTCCCACCCAATCCCAAACTGCTAACTGGCGTTTCTGCGACAGTCGAGATGGATCTGCCGGAGGGAATCCTAATGGGCTTCGGCAATCCCCTTCTGGACATCACCTGCATCATCGAGGACAATACGATGCTTGAGAAATTCGGTCTGAGCCCAAACGCCGCCATCATCGCTGAGGAAAAGCACGACGCCCTCTTCGACGAACTAATGAACATGGAGAATGTCATCTACTCGGCGGGTGGAGCCTGCCAGAACACGATGCGGATCTTCCAGTGGATTGTCCAGACTCCCCGCCGCGGAATCTTTACTGGCGCTGTGGGGAACGATAAGCTGGGCGACCGAATCGGCAAGAGGGCCAAGGCCGATGGCCTGTTGACTCTATACCAGGTGAAGGATGAGTTGCCAACTGGTATGACCTCAACACCACAATTAAATTGGTTTTTCTTGAATGAACATCGCCTTTTTCCTCTGATTAGGTTCTTGCGCCGTGATCATGAACGGTTTGAACCGCTCGATGGTGGCCAACCTCGGTGCCGCTTCTCTATTTACCGATGAGTGGATGGATGACGAGGAGAACCTATGCTTTTTAGAGCGCTCACAGTACTTCTACTTTACCGGCTTCTTCATGGCCGTTTGCCCGTCTGTCGTTGAGCGCGTTTCCAAAATGTGCGCCGAATCCCATCGCCTGATGATCCTCAATTTTAGCGCTGTTTTCGTGCTGCAGATGCAGCGCGCCGCACTCATTCAGGTCATGCAGAACGTGGATGTCATTATCTGCAATAAGGAGGAGGCCATCGCCTTCGGCGATGCTAGCGGCTGGAAGACGAAGAACATCTTTGAGGTCGGCAACAAGCTGCAGTCAATGCCCAAGGCCAACATTCGTCCGCGACTGGTGTTGATCTTGGACGCCTCGTGCCCTGTGCTCTGCTTCCAGGAGAACGAGCGCATCCTGGAGTACCCCGTACCCAAGGTGGACAAGAGCAAGATCATTGACACCAACGGCAGCAGCGACGCATTTGTTGGTGGGTTCCTAGCCATGTTTGTCCAAAAAATGCCACTGGACTACTGCATCCGCACCGGCATATTTGCTTCCCATCAGACACAAAACGTGATAGGTGTCCAGATCGAAAAGCTGCCGAAATTTAATGAGATATGCATGTAAAATTTAATCAGGGATTTAGTTTAATTTCATAGAGAATAATCCAAATTTTATTACAACATGTAAATAAATTTCAGTCGAATTATTATTGAAAGTTGAGCTAAAATTATAATTTAAATCTTGGGATCGGTTGGATAAAAGCAGATACGGTTTAAGTGCTCTAAAATATTAAATCCTTTCAGTATTATCACCCCTAGACACCAAACACTGTGGTGCTAAGGCGAATAAATTCCTTACTTGATTATCAGCTTAACGAGCTCGCTCCATGGGCGATCAATATAATAATTAAAGCACCGGGGGCAGACACACCATCGAAGAGCTTGCCGCTGTCCGCCGGCAACATCCTTTGGCCCGCACCTTGACTGGCATATTCATGCCGGCGAGAGTCCTGTGGCTCTCGGCGCTGCCTTTGGCTCCGACAAAAATAAATACATTTAAATGTATAAAACGCCCTTTCCCGGCTGACTGCTCCCCGCCGCCGAGCTGTGGCTCTGCGAGAAAGAAAGGCAAACAGAAGTGATGTAAAAATATGCGTTGCATACTTTGCAGCGCCAATGTAAATTTCCACCCCTCACCACCGAGTGGGTCCTTGTCTTTAGGGTCCTGGCGTCTCCTGCCGGCTGCCTGCTGCCTGCCGGCTGTTGACTTTGGTCTGACAAAATATTGCTACCGTTTCAGAGCCGAAGACGGAGGAGAAGCGAAGCCGAGGCAGCTGGACATGAGCACGTGCCAGCGGACAGTGGTTTCGGACAGACATTTCCATAAGGATATTTTATAATAATTGAAGTCTTTAATTATCTACTCTTGGTAAGGGATTTTTTAACAATTGCTTCCTGGATTTATTATTTTATTGCAAATATTTATTATCAATAAGATACAAGTTGATGAGGAAAGACTTTTTGTCGAATTTCTTAATCTTTAACTTCGTTTTCGATTTTCCTTTTTTACCACTATATCTTGTTAAGGACACTTCACAAAATTTTTAATTTACAAGCTGTTGCATACTTTGTTACTTATAAAAATGCGATTTCTCACACTGTAGTTGAGATGGAGCTGAGGGGGCGACAAGGCGTGGCAGCACAGTGACTGTCTTCCACTGATTAAAACGATGCGTCCTCGTGACAGCGATTTTTTCTCGTTAAATCCTTAAATGTCGCTTCGTTTATCGTGAGCTTTGTTTTTTAACTTTCACAGCGACCTCCTTTCCTTCCAGAAGGAATCGGCTTCGGCCGCTGGTCGCTGGCAGAGCTCAAGCGATAATTTATGCATATATCCATGGTGATTTATGACATTATCCCTCCGGCTCCCGCTCCCGCACCCGCTTCCAGGAACCATCGTGCTCAGCGCCGCTGTGTGTGCCCAGTGGCTCAGCGCTTCTTATTCACTTCTCCGTTCTGGGACACCGCGCAATTAGCTGTGGGAAAAATGAGCAGCAAACAGCAACTCAAAAGATTTCCTTTGTCCAAAGTCAAACAACTTAAAGCTGAAAAACTCTGTTCAAGGCTCCTGCTCCCATTACTTTGCATTCCGCATCCTCAAACTTGGCGTCTGGCGAGCGGGAAACTGTAACATAACTAACTAAACCGAAGCGAACGACTCGAAACGAGAAGGGAATCTCGGCTAGAAAGTTTTCAGATTTGTCATATGCACATCTCGGAGCTAATGTTCTGACACATGGCTCCCCGACCCGGGGGCCACATGAGTTATGAGTTATGACTTGAGAGGTGAGATCTCCTCAAACGGAATGCGGGCTGACAGCTTAATTACGGCAGTCGGGACTCGGATTCGGCTGCACTGGGCCCCGGGCGGGATTTTAATTAACTGGGCCAGAATTTTATTAAAACTGCCGCGAGACCTAATTTATTGGACGAGTCACGGAGCCCGAAGTTTGATTTCAGGTTGACTGAACAAAGAGAGCTCGAGTTTCGAGCCGAGCTAATTCTGGGTAAATCACAAGTCAGATGAACATGTTTGGCTCCAAGATATGAAGCGATGGTGTATATTTCCAGTGAAAAGTTTTCGTTTCTTTTCATTTTTTTTTCAGGGAGAAAGAACTCCTGTTACAGACTGAGGCCTAATTTATGCAATTAAGTGATTTAATTTGATTAGCTTCCTCCCAGAGGCAAGTGGAATCAGAAGCCAAATCAGAAACCCCTCTGAGGTGGAGCCATCGGCAGATTGCACTTGTCATGTTCGAATAATTGCGTGTGTCCTTGGGCTCGAAGAAGAACACTAGAGGGGTATGGGAGTGGGATGGCGGGGGAATAGCTGCGAGCAGACAACAAACAAACACGCATGACGTGGAGAGCAGCTCATAAAAATCACTCATACGCAATGGGCGACAGCAGCAATGGGCAGGACGCACAGGACTCGCAGGACAAGTTTCAAATGCTACTTGTAACTTTGTTACAACAGCCACCGCCAAGCAGTAAATGTTGAAAGTTGCTCGCATCGTGTTTGTGCTGGGAATGGCAAAAGTTTCGTTTTCTGAGCTCTACACTTTGTAGCCAGCCAACTGTCGGCCAATGCCAATGTCTCGTCAGGAACCCTTTCCCAAGTCCCGCACGTCCTTTGCCCGCATCTAGTTACCCACTCATTTGCTCAGTGAGTCAGTGAGTCATTGTTTTGCAACCGCAATCTCGCAGACGTCCGATGAGCTCCTCCTGCACGGCGAGAAAACATTGCTCAAGTTGATATTTTAAATGTTTTACTCTGAAATTTAAACTAGTATTAGCTTAATAATATTTAATAAATAATACTTATGAGAAGGAAGCCATAACACCATTTAAAAATTATTTCACTTTCTCTGAATTACCTTTAAATATCATAAAACTTCTTAAGAAGAGTAGAAAGAATATATTTATTTTATAAAATAAGGAATGTTTTTCCCCTTGTATCCAGTTTCTAGTCCTGATTGCCATTGCCGTTGTGCGTATTGTTCTGGCTGTGGCTTTGGCAGTTGCAAGTTTACACTGTGTGTTCTTGTGGATTATGTGAAATTATCGAGGATTTCCGGGATAATGGCGAATCGTGTCTCCTGCTAATGCATGGCATCGATTCTGCTTTGGCCAATAATTTTGCTGGCCCGATTCTATTGAATTAAGCTGAAAGCATTTTCATTACATGTCACTGCCACATGGCCAAAATTAATTGGTAACTTTAGGAGAGCCGGGCTGAACAAACTCATACTGAATTTTGTTAAATTTGCTCATATTTTAAACAGCTTTAAGCTCCCTTTCTGGTCTTGCATTGCCATTCCCCCGAGCAGCATCAATTGCAAAATGTCTGAGCCATTTGCATAGAGTTTTTCCCGGGTTTGCGGAGCGGAGTGTAGTGGCGGCGGGGCGAGCGCTGTGGGGCCGGCGGTGGTAAAAGTTTTATGTTAGCAACGAAGAACGATAATTTGCAGCAGTTACAATATTTCATGGAATATCTCTTGGCTTCTTCCACGCCGCAAAACTTCAATAGAGCAGCAGCAATAAAAGACGAACAAGATTTTTCCTTTGCTTTATGGCGGGTTCAATATTTTGACAACCGCAAAGTAACACAAATAATAGACAAATTTTCATTCTCCCTTTGTGGCCATATTTTTCTCTGGCAAGTGTCGCCGACTGGAAATTTGTCAATTGAATAAATTGTGCTAAATATACATTTGTAATACATTCGAATATACATAAATAAATATGCAATGCGACTTGCCATTGTTTGATTTCGTTCTGGAGTTTGTTCGAATTTTTCCTGTCCTCGTGACTGCTGCTTTTGTGGCCACTCAGCGCTAATGGACTTTAAAGTGTGTTCTCAAGCGTTCATTGCCAGATTCCGCCTCAGAGACAGTCGCTGGATATCTGAAAAGTTTCCTCCAAGCTGCTTCGCTTGCATTGTTGTCGCACATATCACGCATACGCCCCGTTGCAGTGCTGCTGGCCGCACCAAAAACGAACGGATCGCCTTGGAACACATCCAATTCCAGGAGCAGCTGGCAAAATAATAAACTGCCAGCCAACACCAACCCAATCACAATTACATTTACACTCTCCGACCACCCGGCACAAGAAGTCTTCGGTGGCCCGTTGCCTTTGTTTTTCCAATTTCGCAAATGGCTTTCATGCATGTACGAATGGCTGTGGGTTAATTAGCAATATCAGGGCACTTAAATTCGGTACAGATTATAACACCAAAAGTTTCTCCTTCCTAGCCGGGCTGCCGTGCTGTGTGGGCCTTTGTCCTGCCATCAGTTCAATTCTCCAGTTGCTCATTTCTCGGGAGCGAAGCTGATTGTGCTTGCGGCCGAGTTGGCTATTCGATTGCCAAGTTTTTGGCCTTTTTGCAGCAGCTGGAAATAGTTGGCTTTGGGATAAAGATTTGAACCCTGGCAACTCGGTGGGAAAGCATTGGAAGAGGGTACTTGAATATTTCCGGACCTCATTTAAAGTGCATCAGGATGCCCGAGAAATGCCTGAATACAACGATCAAAAATGCATTACCACAGTTACAGGCAAACAAAAAGAGGCGAGCTGGGCCAAGCAACACTAAATGCGCATTTAAAAATAAATGTGCAACGGTTTTGGAAATTAACTTTCAACAACATGTGTTGAAATGCATTTATCTTCCGCACCCGCGGCGGGCCCAGCAGACTCAGTTTCTCCACGGGATACAAAGGAAGAAATGGATAAAATAGAGGTGGAAATTAATTTGAGCGAAAGAAAAAGAAGTGGAAATTATGAGTGGCTGCCAAATTGGGCTAAATGAGCCCAGGCAAGTGGAAATTAAATGGGAAACCTACACTCGTACAGAAACAGTCTTGCTGCACAGTCTCCTTTCATCCCCATCGTCATCGCCATTGCCTCCTATTCCCATGACCACTCAAGCCTTCTGGTCTGGGCCCGGAGCCACTTGCATTATGATTGCATCATTTGGGGCTAATTTGCATTTAAATACTTGGCTGTGTTATTGTTCGAGTGCAGCAGGAAAACTTTTCACACAGGAGCTGGAGGCGAAGCAGGAGCTGGAGCTGGAGCCAGAGCCGGAGCAAGCAGGATCGGGCCCAGGGCCACTTTGGACAAAGTTATGCCAAGTCAAGGATATCACGAAAATTGTCCTGCTACAGCCGGAGTCGAGCCGGACAACTTCTGTTAATGCGTTTGAATAATGAATGGGTGCGGGGAGCAGCGCAAGGATGCAGTATGCCTCGGAGCTGGGTTCCGGGCCACATCCTTGCACCTTGGAATCGCCGAATAATCCCGCAGTCCTTAGCAGATAACAATGTACAAACTGGCGCCGTCGGCATCCAGCCGTTGATGGTCATTACTTAAAGCGTCCGTCCGATGCAGAAACGCGATAGCTGGGAGCCGGGAAAAAACTCTGAGAAAATTAGGCAACTGCTTAAATATTTAATTCAATAATTAATATTTAAGTACTTTGAGAGATTTATAGGACAGGCCAGCCAAATGTGAATATAAACATTTACTGCTTATTCAAACCATTTCGGTTTGATTGGTTTTGTATTTATAAATAAATTCTTTTGATTGCAAGACACATTATAATGGCTAGACTTTTTATTAAATTTATGAACCACGAATTTTATCTGAGTGTGGGGAAGTGAGAACTGCCGGGCATCTGCCTGGTGTAGTCAAGTAGAGCGAAGATTTATTGAATGGCAAATGAATCATTTCTCTCAACTCTTTGGCGCTGAGACCGGCTACCAGATCTCTCTCTCCCACTGTCTCTTTCGCTCAGTAAGCCCCTCTCCCTCGCTCTCATTTCGTCGCACTTTTAATAACTTCTATAAAAGTTTTATGTCTCTCGGTGGCAGCAAACTTGCATGCTGCTGCAACGGAGCAAAAAGTTTGCGTGTGTTTGGCACTTGAAACTTTACTTTCGCGGGATCAAAAAAGTGCAGGGTGCATGGAAAGGCGGGGCTATATATACTACAAATGTATGTATATATATCGAAAGAGGTGTGTGTGTGTGTGTAAGCAAAGCAAAATCGGTGGAAAATAATCGCGTCAAGTATTTAAAGTGGCATTAAAAATATTGAAAAACTCGATAAATACTTGTTAAGTATGCTGCTGTTGCTGCCAGATAATCTGTCCAGGGGGCGCAGTTGGGGGGAGCAGTTATGCCGGCGCAACGGTGCGTATACGTGTTCCTGCACTTTATAAGCGGCTTCAGCTGGCTTCCACTTGCTCTTGCTCTTGGAATTGTTTGCCTACGCTCTTAATGCGATGAAAGATGCCTGCATTTTGGAAAAGCCTAAGCGAGTGCTTTAAGAAATAATGATGAGAGAACAGTCTGTAAATATTTAAAAAGGAAATGGCTTAGCAAGGTATTAAATTGTATATAAAAATGTTGGCAAATTGTTTTCTTAGCAGATGGATATATAAAGAACGGGAAAGAATATACCGCCGAAGCTAAAATTGAAAAATGTCATAACTATGCCGAAAAATCTTTAAATTTAATTCGGATAGCTTTTCTGCTAGTTTTTTCGAGGTTAACAGATCTGTATACTGAATTTTAAATTTTAAGAGACCGTATTTTTTTTAATTTTTGAGAATGCATGATGTAAACCCTTATAAAATGTTGAAATTTTAAAAAGAATTTTAAAATATTTTTTCTTTCCGACTTGGCTAGAAAGACTCGCCTTTTGATGTTTATGGGGTAGGAAATGACTCCCTCATTGCTTTGCAAACTTCTGACTAATATTAAAAATACATTTGTTAGCAAGATGAGAACTTTTAAACAAGTTGTTGCTTTAAAAATTCGGTCTAGTTAAATAAATTCAGTTCGCTGCTAGCGAAAATAGTTTAAAGATGTATATTCCAACTGCAAACTTATAAAATGCCAAATTGTCAGCTCTGTTCTATGCCCATCTGCATTTGAATCCCCGGCTGTCACCGCAAATGTGTTTGCCAAAGATCACACAAGATTGCGATGCGTTTCATTAATTTCATTCATTGCGCCAATTATTTTGCGGTTCCGATAGAAACCGTAGAGGAACGCCACAGATGCAGATACAGATACATCTTAGAGTGCGTTGCCGATGATGTGTGGCAGCTTATTCAGTTCAGGCAATTGATTTGCCAAATTGCCAAATAAACAAGCGGGAGAGTTGCACACGAGTTCGGGTATTTGCCTCAGTGCGCCGGTCTATCAATTACCGGGCCAACGAGACACGAGACGGACAGGTGGGAAAATGGGAAAATGTATCTCTCGGGTAGCTGCTAATTGGGCTCCATCTCCACAGTTTTAATTAGCCAACGCAATTGAGTGATTGCCCAAATGAATGGGTACTTGCCGCCGCATGTTGTCCGGGACTCGAGTAGTTATCAGTTGACAACTGTTCAAACACCTGTTTAATGTTTGCACCTGCGAGATACCCCTAGAAATAGAAGAACTATAAGTTCTAAACGCAATCAAAAAGGTGGCTTGAGTTGGGTTTTAGAACTTCTGGAAAACGTGAGCCTCTTTAGCTCAGTGGCAGAGCACTGGTCTTGTAAACCAGGGGCCGTGAGTTCAATTCTCACAAGAGGCAAAGGTCAATGCGACTTTTTTCTTTGAATTTTTTTTTTTTATATTTCTAGTGGCGCCAAACTCTGCCGCGATTTGTGCATATTTCAAGACTGACTGAGCTGCAGCGTCGCTTTTGGGGGTCTTCAATCAGGAGTTGACATTTTCGTTATTTGACTTATGCAGGCGAGGGGATCATTTGCCGCTGACTTCTCCCCGAATTCCCATTTCCCCGCCTAGACAAGTCAATTGACTGACGGCAGAACACGTTCCCCTCCCGCTGCCATCAGAGATTTCGCGAATGTTTACTGTGGGCAAAACAGGCTTCCTTAGGGGTAATAAAACCTTTATTCTGACAATAGAACAGTACCTGAAAAATTACAAAAAAGAAAGCCAAGTGCGTAAGAGGTAAGTTGTAGTTAATAAGATTAAGCTCTCAAACTTTTTAGTAGTCCTATCGATGCTTTTATCCACTGTCCGCACACTGAGATGCAATAATTTGTGATGCCGTTGACGTTTTCCACCTCCTCCAAACTCCAAACTCCACACTCCATCCTCGATCCTAGGCCCCTTCCCTGACAGGCACCACCCGCAAACACACACGCACAGCGAGGGAACCGCATGCCGAACGATTCACTTCCGCCGAGATCCTTTGGCAACTTCATCATGCGCATATTCACAGTTCATAAAACCGACTGGGGAGCAGGGGGGACTGACTCGGCAGGAGGACTCGGGCTGGGGACAGGACAGGACTGACAGCGGCTCAGTAAATCGAAATAAAAATTTATGTGCACATGTTTGAATTTATTGCCCGTCTTTGGGTGCCAGCCATCCCCCGACGGATCCCACGGACGTGGATGCGAACGTGGATGTGGATCCGGGCGCAGATTGCGAATCCTTGGCGGCGCTCGCTTGCGTGTGTAAATGTTATTCAATCGAATGTGAAATCATATGAGCGAGCGCTTGCTCTCCACTCATAAACATTTTATTTACCTTTAATTTCGTGAAAAGCTTCTTTTTGTGCGGCCCCCGTGATTTGCCGGCGCGGATTCGACGCTCCCCTGGCCAATTCTATGCGTGCGATTTTTATGACTAAATAAAATGATTTTTTATGCCGTGGCAGGAGGAGTCGCGGCCCCTGACGCAAATTGCAATTCTTTGTTTACCCCATGAAAGTGTTTAGCCATAAACACACAGCGACACGGTTCCACTTGAGTTATGGCCGAAATTCCCGCCCAAACTGGCGCAATATTTTTATAACCGAATTGATGGGATGGCACCGTTAATCAAATGTTCTCGGCAATTGTATTTTGACTGCGACTTCAGCTGTAAATACTTCAATAAATACTTTGATACAAGCTCTTGACCCCATGGAAAGAGTCCTCAACGAACACTTCGAGAAATACCCATAAGTTAATTAGGAAATTTTTTACAGAAATAAAGATTTTATACGAATTTATATGCTCTTTTTTAAATTTTTTAAAAAATATTTCATTCATTTGTTATTTATTTATTGGAGCAGCGAAAGTTGCGTGTGTGACTTTTAGCAAGCGTTTAAAAGGACGATTCAATTTAAAGAGGATCAGCCAGTTTCCCTAACCTAAAAAACTTATAATAAAACTTGGACTTGGTCTTCATCAGACATGGTTGCGTTCTCAGTTCTTCTTGGACAGGGCGACGAACAGGTCACGTGCATAGCGTCGCACAGCCTTGCCGTTGTGATTCTGCGGGATCTCATCCGCGAACTGGACGCCAGCGCGCAGCTGCTTCTGAATGTCGGGAAGTCGCTTGGCCACGTGATCTATCACCTGCTGGGCGGTGAGGGTGACATTATCCTCGCGGACAATCAGGGCTCCGGGGACGTCGCCCTGTGTCTCATCATAGATGCCGATAACGCAGACGCGTTTCACCTCCGGCATCTCGTCGATGACCGCCTCCACCTCGGCGGGCCACATCTGCAGGCCCTTCCACTTAAGCACCTCCTTCTTGCGGTCGGTCATGTACAGGTAGTCGTCCTCGTCGAAGTAGCCCATGTCGCCGGTGTGGAACCAGCCCTCCTCGTCCTGCATCTCCTTGGTGGCCACGGGGTCCGCAAAGTACCCGTTCCAGTTGAAGCCGTTGTGGACGATGATCTCGCCAGTCTGGTTCGGGCCCAAGCTGTTGCCGTCGTCGTCAACGATCTTCACCTGGATGCCCGGTAGCGGGTTGCCAGCCGCCGTCAGCTTCAAGTGTCCATGATTGAACACAATGAAGCCCACTTCAGTCATGCCGTACGAGGAGTTGAGCACTCCGTTGGGCGCCAGCTTCTTGATCCTCTCCACGGTGGCCTGCGTCATCCGGCCGCCGCCGAAGTTCAGCTTGGTGAGACTGCCCAGAGCCTCTGGTGTGGCCGTGGGGCAGTCCAGGAGGGCGCAGCAGTGCTCCGGCGGGATCAGGGCGTACGTGATGCGGTACTTGCTCACGAGGTAAGCAAAGTAGTCCGCGGTGAAGGGCTTGCTGCTGATGATGCGGGTGCAGCCGTTCACAGTGCTGAAGATGGTGGCCCACAGACCCGTGATCCAGTCCAGGCTGGCCGAGATGAAGATGGTATCGCTGGAGTTCACGAAGCTACAGAAAAAAGGACATAGGATAAGGTATTTCGATTTGGATTTATTATTATTTTGGACGTGGAAAAACCAACTTACACAGTCTCCTGAATCAGGATATCGTTGGAGATGCACACAGCCTTGGGCATTCCAGTGGTGCCGGAGGAGGTAAGGATGGCCACCGTCTGTTTGGGTCCTTCCTTCAAGGGCGTTGGCCTAATATGGATGGAATAATTGTTTTATAGCCCGAATCGGAAGACTTAATCCTAATGCCCCACTCACTGGTAGTAGAACTCCGTCTTGGTTGGATGCAGCAGATCCTGTATGCTGAGGACGCCCTCCTTAGTGCCGGTGGTAAGGATAATCTCTGGCTTGAAGTCGCTGGTGGCCGAGTACAATTTCTCATAGTGCACGGCATCGGTGAAGATTACCTTTGGCTTGGAGATGGTGTACAAGTGCTTGAGTGTGGCTGCAAGATAAATATTATAGGAAATGTTGAATATATTTATAATTAAGTGAATGTAAAATAGATTATTAATACTCACATTCTTCCAGAATGGGGTTCGCCGACTGGAAGGGTGTTCCATGGAAGAAACAGGCCACTGCGATCGGCATCACATAGGTAGTGTTCTTGGCGGAGATGCCAATGATATCCTTGTGGTCCAGGCCACGGCTCTTCAGGTGCTGTGCGATGCGAACGGCCCAGCTGAGAGCCTGACCAAATGTGACCTCCACGCCCTCGGTGTCTGAAATCTGCAAGGCACAAGACAGATAAAACATGTCCTTGTAGCAGGAGGAGCAGAGGCAAACCGGACTCAACTTACCTGGCAGACATTCTGGGGCCAGTTCCTCATGTTCCTAAAGATGACACGACCGAGGGAGGTGTCTGGCTTGAAGGGGCTGTACTGGGGCATGCCCTTCCAGATCCGCTTCTCCGCGTCGTAGCTGCAGGGTAACTTGGACATGTTTGCTGCGAGAGTTGAGGTTGAGAGTTTCAGTGCACACCCGAAAGATCGGCCGGTATCTGTGGGCTGTCCAGGCGACGGGCCTACTTATAAAGACGCGGATCCCACGGGGCTTATCGCCGGCGATAAGCATGGCCTAGGTTAAGTGCAAGGTATCAATGAAAGATAAACACTAGTGACCAAAGTTGGCCCGTGTATGCATATATTATTCAAAGTTAATCGGATTGCTTGTGCGGGCTTCATTAATTGAAGGGTGTCCTTAGTCACGATAAGCGTTATTAAATTTTGGCCACTGACCAGTCAATGGCAACGACCATCCAGCCCTAATTTCCTCACAGTTTATCTTCATTCCGGGTCTTGGATTTCCCTCTATCAGAGCCTTATGTAATCTGGACTGTTGCCGCTTTGGGTCACAATTACAGGAAGGAAATAACTGCGACTCTTTTATTTATAAAAACAAAACATTGCCTTGGGGCTTTCCGAGCATTCAAACCGATTGTCAAACCCCATGATAAAGATAAATATCATAAGCGTTTTCTTTTGCCTCAGTTTATTTTTATAAAGTGCAGACCCCGTGGGGTGCTGGCCTGCATATCAAAAAGATTATACAAGCTATTTGACTTCCTAAGGGGTACCTTGCGTTTGGTAAATACAAATTTGGACTTTGTACCAGGAATACCTCAAGACGTCCGACGTCGCGGTATCAGAAATGGAATGGAAAGTTTGAGCATTTTTACCCAACATTTTAATTAGTCACCAGTGGGGATTATCGGCATTGACACGCGCTCTTAAGGTGCTCAGTTGGGTTAATACAAAAGTATATTTAGGCGTTGCTTCGATATGAATGCAGCATGATATCCCATTGAGCGTAAAGGAAGATATTTTGGGTAATTCCCTTCAAACGAAATCTGCCCAATTCAGCGCAATTGAATGGGTTTCCTTTCGGCCAGCCCTCTGTGCTTAGTTCTTTGCGCTTTTCAGGTTTTATTTCCCTTTTTCTGCGCTGCGGCTGACAAAAAGTTGGTGCAGCGAGAACGTTATTTAAATACCTTGGCGAAAAAGTTCTCTCGCAAGATATTTGCAAACATCTGTTTCCTGATTTTCCAGCTACGGCAGTCGACATTCGGCAGCAGGCAGCCGGCAGGGAAAATCAACTTTCCGTTCCCGGTGGCACGTGAACTAAAACCAAATTCTGTGGCAGGGCTGCTGATGATGAAGTTCGGCTGCAGATTAAGCTTCATAGTTGAACAGACTTCTAGTTGCTCTGTATTAAGTCCTGGAATCTAGTTGTAATATTAAATAATAACACACATAAACCTTGCCTTGAACTGTTGCACCCAATTCAAGACTTACAGACTCTGTACCTTGATTTAACTGTAGCCACTTTCGCGCTATCTTATCGGTTACCTGGATAAATAATATTTCGCAGCCGAAACTAACGTAAGCAGACGTCACCAGTGCCTGGGATTTACACAGATCGGAGGAAATGGAAGTTGATAAACGCGATACCCAAGGGTATTCCGTAGTTTGGGTCTTGGCGCATAATTTTCTTGGCTCGGCATGAATGAAACTATTTTTGTCGCTGCGGCTCTTGTTCGATTCTCGAGATACCCGGACTTTAAGGAACCGCCGCGGCGGTTGGTGGAAACTCGCGGTCCCATTTAGTTGGGTATTCTTATGGTGGCTAACTAGCCAGCTGGCCAACTGACTAACTCGGTAACTGGCTAAGGTAGTTGTTTGGGTTTCCCGCCCAGTGACTTGGGGCTGTCCATCCGTGGGGGCTCCGCTCTATTTTCCTTCGCTGAATTGCTGGCTGTGCAACTTATTCGCATTCTGTTGCAGAAGCTGCCTTTTTGCTGCAGCTCCACCTCTTGCAGTTCAGTGTGTTATTATGCACTGCTTTTTTCCTAGTCCTGCCTTTTTATTCGTTCTTTTTCCGAGTCGCTTCTTTGGCCCGTTTCCTTTGCTGCTTTCCTTCTGCTGCTGCACACAAGTTTTTCATTTGTAATTCAAGATGTCAGTCAGCTGGGAGAACCAAAACTTAATTAAAGTTCCGCACTTTTACAGAGCCAGCTCCCAGCTCCTTGCTCCCAGCCCCTGCTGCTCATCCCCGTAGATCCGTCCCGTCCTTATGTATGTATTTAGACAGTCCCGGAAAGTCCGCCCATTTCGTTTAAATTCAAAGTGTCTGTCCGACTCCGACTCGGAGTCCTTCAGCTGCAACTCTCGGCCGGAGCACCTGCAGCAAATGTCCGGAGCGGCAGGACTTTGTTGCCCTCGCCTCCGGCAACGGGTCACCTGTCCCCGTTCCTTTCGTTCCAAAGCATGTGAGAGCGTAATTTTATGAGCTTATTTCATACTTTTCACTTCTAATTTGGTTTCATGCTCGTTGCCATGTGCAGATTGCGACTTGTTGAGTCCCCCTGGGAGAGCTGGGGCTTTCCTTTTCATTTCGGTTGCCGGCTGCTGATATCGGTTTCACTTACGGCTCACCATAATATAAAACATCTAATTTAATTAGGTGCCACCGACCGGAGTACCCTCCTATCTTCTTTAGCTTTGGCTGGTCTCCCCCGGTATCTGGAATCTGTGGCAGCAGCAGGAAAAGTAGGAGGACTCATTATGTATGCATTGAGTTTCCAGTGTCCAATGTCCAGGGCCAACGCCAGAGAAACTTTTTGATAACTGTAATTAGCATATGAAGAAATCAGACTCGGACATTTTTCTTTTTCTTTGGAGCGCAGGCAGGCGGAAGGCCGTTAAATGTATTCCGTTCCGATTAGGCATCCACCTGCTAAGCTGTGGCAGTAATTAAAGATGGAAGTTAAGATGGCGTGGGTGGGGGAAACAGCCATGCTGGTTAAATATGCATGGAGCTAGGTAGTTATATTAAAGACGTTTAATACCTGGTTGAGCTTACAAAGAAAAGTACTAACATGGAGATTGTAGATATTTCAACATAAAGATATTTAGTTGGTCTATTTATTTTGCCAACTACATCGAAATTGTAGCAGAATCAATTTTGTCGAGTTAATCAAGGCTCACTTGTTGTATAACAAATAAAATCCTGTGCAAATCAAAGGCCTGTTTAATTTTAATATTGAGAACGGCAATTTCTCATTCGCAAATAAAATAGTTCCATCTATCTATAGTTTCTGTAATTAATAGACAGTCAAATGAATTTAATTAAATATTTTGAATAGGCCTGATTTAGTCAGATTTAACAGTTCATACGGCAACACGGCGTATACTTAATTAATGCACTTGCGGAAATAAAGGTTTAAATGGTAAGCTGTGTGGCTAAGGTTAATTTTAACAATTTTGTTAGGAAAAACCAAACATTGTCTATAGTTTGAGTTTATGTTCCTTACCTATGTTTTCCATTTAACTCGATATACCCCATTGGCGACTTTCTCGTTATCCAAAAGAATTATTAACCATTTATCCCTGGATTCAATTGTGTGCTTGCCATATTCCGCCTTCATATATCTACGAATTCAATCGCCCTTCTTACCATATCTTGGCCATTTAAATCCGAAAATCTCTCTCTTAGCCCCAGAGAGCTACCTCGGTTCTCGTTGCATCTATAAATACCGTCTTGCTGCACTGCCCGTATCCGTGGGCTACGTCACTGAGCCGTGGGATTATCAGCGTATTGCCTTCCATTGGCCATTGGCAGACCAAACCAGAAGCGCGAGAGGTGGCCAATGTCAATGCCGTGGCCTTGGGGAACAGGTGGCGGCGGGGTGTGGACATGGCCAAATGCAAATGCAGACCCCGAAAACAAAATCGAAATGAAAGTGCCAAACAGTGGCGGCAAAGGCACTACAAAATAATCCAACAGTCGCCGCCAGAGAGCCACTTGCCATAGCTTCCGGCCCAAGGGGGAAGGGGAAGTGATGCCAGGGCGATGATTAAATCAGTTAAGAGCCACTGGCCATTGCAGCCGCAGTCCGTTCTCCTAAACACTCTCACCTTCACACTCAGAAAACCGAAAAAAATAGACAGCAAAGGAAGGCTCTCTCGGGCTTCCGCTTTCCGCCGTCGGGTGTTGTTGTGCATTCTGTGTTTTGCTCTCAACGTTTATTTTGGCCTTCTTTTTCTGGCCAAATGATTTAATTTCATGCATTTCGCTTTGCGGCTCTGGCGATGCTTATTAGTTGCAATTTGCCAGCTGCGGCCAGAGTTAGTTCGTGCCGAAAGCCCACAACGAGCCCCAAACCAAACCAAATAAATTAAATAATCGGAATAATTGCTACCCCAAGAAGTTGATAGTCGCAGGATGGGTAAAAATAAGGGTGGCGGCGGTGGCGGAGGAGGAGGCGGAGGAGGCGGCGGAGGGGGTGGCGGCAATGTAAGCAATATTTGTGTTATGCAACTAGCGTACTAACTGTGAGTTAAACTTCTGATAATTCTCGTCTAAATGCTTAATTCAGTTTGCTTTTAGCCCTAAATAGAAGCATTAATATTGCAAAAAGTTTACACAAAATAACCTATTTAAAACGCCTAAATTGTTGAAATGAATTTAATAAGCAAACATAAACCTAATTAGGTTGGAATAACATGTCATATTTTTGTTAGCCTAAATTAATTAAAATATAATAAAAGGCAACTTCGATTATTATTAAATACATTTAAATTCAAGTTCTAAATAGGTTTTATTAACTTATTAAATTATTATTGTACGGGCTTAAATTAAGGTTCTTTTTTAAAGCCCGCTCTTTGGGTGAGGGGCTCAACTCCCATTGCAATCCCGCGACACTACTAACCTTTTTCTCATTAACTGACTTTGCTACCAACTTTAAACAACCGTGGCTCATTATTTGCCGAGTCACAGCTCAAAGAGAAATCTTTCCGTGTTTCTTCTTTGCCCACAGAAAAAAGGAGGCGGCGGCGCAGGAGCTGCTGCTGGAGCCGGGGCGGGAAATAAAAACAAAGGAGGAGGCGGTGGTGACAAAGGTGGAGCCAAGAAAGGACCAGAGCCAAAGGCAGCCGCAGGCGGTGGCAAGAAAGGAGGCAAGAAATAGCAACGGCGGCAAACATCAAAGCGCATTAAAAATTACAAATTTAGAATTAAGCTGAAATTAAACGTGGTATCAGGGAATATGTATCTGTAATATATATATGTGACTTCACAAATGTGTTTGCTACAGGTTGGTTACAAGTTAAACATTTCGAATGCTTAGCTTAACAATGGAACAGTTGGGCGAGGCCCCTCCGAATTCCACTCGGATGCACTTCACAGGCCACTTGAGTTGATTTTTCTAGCGAAACCACTCCTGCGACATCCCGAAGAAGGAGGCTGCGCTCGACTTGGATTTTCCGCCGTCCGCCTTGCGGGCTCCACTGCCCCCGGACTTCCGCGTCGGTGTCGTGGTCGTTGGCACCGCCTGGGGGTGAGAGCGAAGAGATAGAGGGGAGAAACGAAATGTTATTAATTAATTAGTACTATTAATTGGTAGTTTGTCTGATTAATCTGTTAATTTGCGGTTGAACTCTCAGATTTATGGCGAACAACAAGCGAAGGGCAAACAGAAGGCAGACATAATTAGAGAGCGATTTATACCGGCGGAGATCGCAGCTAATTACAAAACATGCGAGAAACGACCAAGGAGCCGAGGCCATAAATTAACGTTTGCCCAGCGATTTGATTTCAATAATTGCAGCGATTCATTAATTAGCATCTGAGGCACTCAGCTACACACAGACCACCACACACGCGCACACACACACACAGTGTACACACAATCATCCTGCCGATGTCCTGGCCATCCACTTGGAAATTTCGGCTTCGGCATCGAGCCTCGAAACTTTTACCAAGCACTTGCGGGCAAAGTGGAGAGTGCCGGGGAGCGGCGGCAACTTGCACCTAATTAAAATTTGTCTTGCGGCATTCTGGTTATTTATTGCTGGCCAAACCAAATTAGTTTAATTAAACTGCGGCTTCAGTTTGAAGAGCCTCTCAATTCGGAAATGAAGCGTCTAGTAAGAGCAGTGGAGGAGCCCCCACTCGCCCAAAATGTTTGTTAGGTAAAGCTAACCATGCAGCATGCAAACTAGTAACGAAATATCAACAATCAAGTACACTTCCTACCCAACCAGAGCAAACGATGGAACTACGTAGTGACTTGAGATTGCAAGAGAACGAAATCCTAGGAGAGAAACGTTGGAACAGATAATTACAGCTCGATAAAGATTGCAAAAATAACCAATAGATAAATTCACAAGTGATTGACTTACTTTCTCCGCCGGCTCAGGGGCCAAGAGCTTTCGATCGCTGGCTGAGCCTCCTCCTCCGGCAGCTTGGGGCATCACAATCGGCAGCAGGGGGAACCACAGCGACGTGGATCCCGATGAGCTGAGACACAGCACATTGGGATCGGCTTCGTGGGCCAAGGCACTGCTCTGGCCTGGAGCAGCGGCCGATGGCGTCAGCACTCCCAGTTCGCCCTGCAGGCGACCCGAGGCTCTGGCCACATGCGAGGTAATGTGTTCGGCGAATAGCTCGAAGTCGAAGGGATCGATGCAGTCGCGCAGCTGATTCTGCTGGGCGTGGATCTGGTCGTAAAGAATCCGCTCCTCACGGCTGATGGCGAACACGCGCTCCAGGAACTTCAGGTCGAAGTACAGCTGCAGGGCAATGTTCTGGCTGGACTTGGTGCCCTCCGCCGAGATGAGTCCCTCGTAGTGAGAGAGTAATTTCCCCAAGAGACGCTGGTTAAAGGCCTGCAACACTTTGAAGGGCAATGTCTGGGGCACGGCCATATTCAGTGCCTGGATCAACTGATGGAGATACGTTTGCAGGGAGAGCCGCGGCTGGCTGGGAATGCGAATGGTTGATTGAACGCTTTTGTCTTGTTCCTCGTCACGCTGCTCCAGAGTCAAGGTCTGCCAGAGCTGAAACACAATTCAAGAAACACAATTTAAGCAATGTAAGCTTTAGAAAACTAAAATGTAGTTACAGCAAAATCCCTCAAGACCACTTCGTGGTTGATGATTTTCGGTAGCCTGTCCTCGCAACTGTGACCCGCCAGCACATCGTCCACGATGAGCAGCCAGAAGCTGAGCATTTCCTCCTCGATTAGCCCGCAAATGCGCTGCCAGTGTTCAATACCGACGCCAGCCAGGTTCGCAGTCCACTGTCGCCAGCTGGAGGACTGGCAGAAGCAAAGCTTCAGGTTGGGACACAGCTCCACCAGGGCCAGACTGTTGCGCAGAGCCAGAAGCAGAGCGGGGCGCTCCTTCAACTGCAGCCCCTTCAGGTTGCTCAGATACTCGGTGAGCTGCTCCTCGGCTGTCTCGCGGAGGAACGTGATGAGCGAGAGCTTGTCCTCCGACCGCGTTGTCTGCTCCTGGAGCATCACATTCAGCTCCTGGACAATGTCTGCCAGTTGTGAGTCAAACTGCTTGCACAGCTCCACGGTGGCTCCATCGTAACCCTTCGTCCGGTTGGCTAGTCTCTTTGGCTGATCGCTGAGGGCCGCCGCCAAGCTCAGCGGCAGATTGTCGCTCTGCTCCCGCCATATCTCATGCGGACCCTGGACCTGCCCGGCTTCGATGAGCACCAGAACCCGCTCGTAGGTCTGCCTCATGGCCGACGCCCAGCTGCTGCGGATTATTTCCCGCACTCGGGCGTTGATCAGCGGCACATACTTGCGGGCGTAGAAGTCAAGCTGGCTGTGCTCCAAGTGCAGCTTTTCCTCAAGGCGCAAAAAGTCTGGCCTTCCATTTGACCTGGCTGCCGACTTGATATCCTGGATCGTCTGCATGTTGCTGACCAAAGCGAAGACCTGCTGCAGGTGAGCCGCTGCCAGGGCATTCATCTTGTCCAGCCACTCCTTGAGGGCAGCACCCAGCTGCTCAGGTGTCAGCTGAGAAACCTTGAACTGCGGCCGGAAGCCAGCGATGATGTCTGGCAGCAGGTGGGCCAGCTGCCTCTCGCCGCTCTCCATTCGGTTGATGCTGGGTGGGCACGTGGAAGAGGCGCAGTCCGCCAGCCGGGTGAACAGGAGGCCATTATCTCCTGAAAGCGATATAAGTAGAAACTTGGAGCCGCGATTTATAATAAAATAGCCACTCACCAAGCAGACACTTGTCCAGCAGTTCCACAGTGTCGTTCAGCACGCCCAAGCTGGCTAGAATGCGCTCCTTGACGCGCCGCGACTCCGAGGGCCTGCTCTGAAGGCAGCTTAAGAAGGCGGAGGAGCGCAGACCCAGAAAGGTTTGCAGTACGGCGCCCAGGTCGCTCTTGTCCAGCAGCAGCAGACTCTGCAGGCAGTCTACGGCCAACTCGGGCAGCAGTTCCTCCCGTTCCAGGGCGGCCAATACCGCCTGCTTGATGGTCACGTGAAAGGGACGCAGGATCTCCCACTGCTTGCGGGCCACCGGCAGCTTCTGCATCAGCGCACTCTGTCCGTCCAGCTGCAGGCCCGTGCTGATGTGGCGACTAAAGATGAACAGCTCGGCGGCGGCATAGAAGCGTTCATTGTCCAGATGCGTCCAGATCAATTCCGGCAGGGCGGTGAGCAGCTTGATTTGCGCCATGGTGCCGTAGTACGTCTGCAGCTTCCGCCCTGCGCTCCGCTGATGCAGGGCAGCCTCCGGGCGACTGTCCACCGTGCTGGCACTGGCATTCGCCGCCGACTGGAAGCCCAGGAGCTGTTGCTCGTTGAGACTGCGACAGTTGGCCTGCACGTGACGCACCTGCTCGATGAGCGTGCCTGCCGAAGTCTGCATCGCTGCAATGGTGTCCGCCGCCTGCAGCAAGTCCCGGTACCGCTCCCTGCAAGGATTTGAGTCCCATTAAGCCCGTGGATTTCCCTTTCTCAGTGCCACATCACTCACCCGACATGGGTGCGCAGCTCCTCGCGCTTGTTCTCCACCAGAGTCTGGATCTTCTTGTGCACCGCGTCGATCTCGGACACGCCGTGCTGCTCGAACAGCGTGTCCACGTTCAGGTTCAACAGGTTGGCCGTCATTTAAATCGGGAAATAATGCCTTTAAAAACAAAATAGGGGACTAAACATCTGACGGACGGCGCTGCCAACTCTTCTTGGAAAAGAGCTGCCACACCTCTCGGCGGCGAGCCACTGGCGTTGCCGGACAGCGGCTTAGTGTGCCTGCCTCAAATAAAGTTAATCGAAATTCGATAAGCAAAACAATGTCAGCGGAATTTCGGATTAAATAAACAAATGGAAAACTCGCCGCGCATTGTTTATGTGTGCAGCCTGTGCCTGCGCCAATATGATCTCCAGGAGGACCTCCGCGGGCACATGGTGTACTTCCACGGCTGCCAGCCACTGGAATCAGCGCCCGGCAGAAAGGGCAAAACAACAAAACATTTGGCCCTCAGGATTGCACAGGATAAACAAATCCCTGACCCGCACTTGGAGGATGAGGATTTAGACCAAGCGCCCAGTGAGCTCCAGCCCATGCCCTTCAAGGACTTCCGGCTGGTCCTGCGGGCCCACATGCAAGTACCGTAGGTGCAATCAATGAATCCGTAAGGGAATCTCTAACAAATATCATGTTTTTAAAGGTGCTCCTTCAGCAAAGAGTGTCCCTTTAAGTTCCAGGACACTGGCAAAATGGAAATGCATTCCATTTGCCACAAGGACAACACTTTCGCCTGCTGCGAATGCGGCTTGGAGCTGCCACACTGGCGCCGTTGCTCCGCTCACCTGTGGAAGGCCCACCAGCTGGATGTGGACTTCCTGCAGTGTCCCGCTCTCGGCTGCAAATATAAATCGCCCGTATCCGCCCTGGTTTGGCGGCACATGCGGGTCCACAAGAAGTGGCGTCCCAGGGTGCTTCGCTCCCTGGCCGCGGTTCAGCGGATGAAGAAGCTCAAGGAACAGTCCTCGGAGTCCACTCAGCCGGCACAGCCGGTGCCTTTGGCGTCCAAGAAGAACAAATACTATGCGGAAAAGACCTGTGAGATTTGCAATCGAAAATTTGTTAATGGCAAGACGCTCTCCAAGCATGTGAAGACGGTCCACAACAAGATCAAACCATTCATATGCAATGTGTGCGGCAAGAAGACGGCGCGCAAGGCGAGCTTAATAGTAAGGATGCAACCTAGAAGCTCTCTTTTATTGGCCAGCTCTTAATTTGTTCTCTTCTCTAATCCAGATCCACATGCGCCAGCACACCGGCGAGAAGCCGCTGCAGTGCGGCGAGTGCAAGTTCTCCACCCGCGATCCCAGTGTCCTTCACAAGCATCGGCAGCGGCACGGCAGCCAGGATAGCCAGAGCAGCGGCACCCTCAAGTGCAGTGAGTGCGACTACAACTGCATCCAGGCTAATGCCCTGAAGCGTCACATGCGGCTTAACCACGCGGAGGCCTACCGCGATCTCTGCTGCGACCTCTGCAGCTACACCTCCATCAATGCCGAGCGTTTGCTGGCCCACAAGCAGGATCATCGCCAGGGGCTGATCACGAACTGTGAGGATTCCATGGATGCCACACGGGCTGCCGGCTTCAAGTATCCCCGCAAGTTGGCCGACAAGAATGGGGAGGTGAGTTCATCATCCTTTATGCTCAAGAATTATTGGGTTAATTGAAAATCCCTGCAGATATCTGCGGATTGCTTTATGCCGCTTGAGAGCGTTGACTCGCTGCCCCATGAGCCAGCCGTGGACACAGGTGGAGTGACCATTCCGGCTCCACCCTCTGAGGACACTCAGTTTCCCACTTATTTGAAAGATTAGTACTAATTATAGTTAATTATATTAAATCCGGGTGTTTCAACCATTAAAAAAAGTTATATTTTTTTGGCAGCTAATTAATTTTGTTATTTAAATTATATTTCTATAAATGCAGTTTTCTGAATTAAAAATAGATTATTTAATCACAAGTTCAAAAAGTTTCCTCCTAAATGCACCAATTTTGAGTCCAGTCCCTATCGCAGTCACTCCCTGCCCAATTCCCGGAGCACTGCGTTGGCTATAACAATCCTTTGGATCTCCGAGGTGCCCTCATAGATCTCCGTGACTCGGGCATTCCGGTAGTAGAGCTCGGCGGGCAGGTCTGTCGTGTAGCCCATGCCGCCCAGCACCTGGATGCACTGATGGGCGCAGTAGGTGGCCGCCTCCGAGGCGTGCAGCTTGGCCATGGCCGCCTCCTTGGTGATGGGCATTCCGTTGTCCTTTAGCCAGGCGGCGCGCCAGGTGAGCAGCCGTGAGGTCTCCACCCGGGTGGCCATCTCCGCCAGCTTCTGCTGGATGAGTTGCATGCGCGACAGTTGCTTTCCGAAGGCGATCCTCTTTTGGGAGTAATCCACCGCCAATTCCAGGGCAGCCTGTGCGATTCCCGTAGCCTGGGCGGCAATGCCGATCCTGCCACAGTCCAGCGATTGCATGGCGATCTTGAAGCCATCGCCAGGGGCTCCAAGAACCCGGGATCGGAGCACCTGGACGTCTTCAAGCACCAGCTGGCAGGTGGAGCTAGCCCGCATGCCCATCTTGCTCTCCTTCTTGGCTATGGACAGCCCCTCGACATCCTTGGGCATGAGAAAGGCGGTGATTCCCTTGTGCTTCAGGGCCTTGTCCACGGTGGCGAAGACGAGTCCTCCACTGGCCTCCTTCGAGTTCGATATCCAGGCCTTGGTTCCGTTGAGCAGGTAACCATCTCCCTCCCTCTTGGCCGTGGTACTGGCGGCTCCCGCATCCGAACCGTTGCCCGGCTCCGAGAGAGCGTAAAAGGCTATGTTGGCGCCTTGGGTGTAGGGCACCAGGAAGTCCTGCTTCTGCTCCTCAGTTCCGTGCTGCTGCACTGCGCCCAGAAACAAGTTGTTCACGCCCATCACAATGGACACGGCGGCGTCTCCCCTTGCCACCTCCTCCATGCCAATGGCGTAGGCCTGGTAGTCCAGTCCGGAACCACCTGCGGGTAAGACTCGATTAGAAGATACTCAAAATCTTAAATCTAGTATTTAAAGTTTTTCTAGAAGGATTACTACTTGCATAACCACATAAACCTATCCAAAAGCTAAATGTATATCGTGTGCAGCAAAGAACTGAAGGCTTATGCAACAAGGCATTTACTATTCAAAGCATTTTTAATTTCCATAAACAATACCACTAGCCAGCAGAAGAGCTTGTCCAATTACATAGTTTAATTCTACTTCATTTAGCAAACATTTGTGTTATAAACTCACCATACTCCTCCTTTACCGCCACCGACATGAGGCCAAGCTCCCCCAGCCGCCGGACCTGTTCCGCCGGATATAGCTCCTCGCGATCATGGTGGCGGGCCCGTGGCGCTAACTCTGCATTTGCAAAGTCTCGGCAGGTCTTCTGCAGAATTTGATGGGTTTCGGAGAGCGCGGCCAGACAGGCTATATTTCTTTGCCCAATAACCACTCCTCCTCTGGCCAAGCTCCAAGCTCCGCCAGAGCGTTGACCTGCACATAGACATGGTAAGCGATACGATCAGCCGGGAGTGAATCACAACACACATCCTCACCTAGCTTCCGCGCCACTCTAATCAGCTGCTGCATTCCTCCGCTCTCGCTCTCGTCCAACTGATCCCAGAGTCCGTGGTGCCAGCTGCGATCGACGCTGCTGGAGCTTTCGTGGGGCAACGAGTGGATCCAAATGGATCCGAGGCGAACAGCTTTTATAGGCAGCTTTTCAGCTGTGCCAAAGAAAACAGGGGCGTATATTTTGGGGGGTTTATGGGGTTTCCTCAATAATTATTTAATGTTTAAGCAACCTTAAATAATTTCAAAATATATGTAAATTTTTCTTAATAAACTTCATTCCTCAATTGCTTTTTATTTACAATTTGTAACTGGGTATTAAAAGTATAGAAAACCCTTTTTTATAAGAACCAACGCTTGTTTTTAATGTACTTATATTTAGGTAAAAAATAATAACAATTATTTTAAGTAGTTTGCGGGGTAAAGACCAGAGACAGAGAAATGAAAGAGAAAGGTGGTTCAACGCTTTAAAAAAAATGAAGTATAATGCCCAACAGCTCGTTGATTTCCGATTCCCGCAAAATACAAAATTTAGCAATGCAAATCCCCGATACACACCCACTTTTGTTGGCAGGTGCGAGGTTTTAAACACAGAGGGCACATTCCATATTGTTGTATAAGGGTTTTGCATACAACTGAAAAAAGTTGAACTTTGTCTTTGAGTAATGTAAGATATGCAGACCTTTGGACTTATAGGTCTGGTAACTAAAACACAATTTTACTTATTATTTTATTAAAACGCTTGTTTTCATATCAAAGTGCTATGGAGAAGTTTCCTCAGTTCGAAAACGTATGCATACTTTTAGGCAACACCGAAAAAAATCCAATTTAACTCTCTTTTTAGATTTTTTAGTGGCGAAATAGATGCTTTGCCTAACTAGTTTCACAATCTAATAATTCACGTTCATCGCAGCACCCGTTTTAACATATTTCAAAAACCTCCTTACCCGAAACTCCCACATACTCCCTCCCCAAGTTGCACTCTTTTTAAAATTGTCGACTTTCGGCATACCACAAGCTTGTTTTATATTCGTAAAAATACAAAGTCAACATGAATTACCTGATTCAGCGCGGAAAGATGCGCCAGCAGGCGATCAGCGTTCCGGAAGGTCTGCCGGAGCTCCTGTCGGACATAACGCGCGAGGTGCTGCGTTGCCAGCCCACGAAGGAGTGCCTCTGCCAGTTCATTATCGACTATCTGCACTCGCTGATCGTGACCAGGGAGAAGGCCTTGGGTAAGTGCTAACAAGGATTCCAGCTAATGTCGATGTGGATTAATAAATGTGGTAACGTAATTCCTTTGATCAGTGGCCAAGACCATTTTGGACAGGTCTCTGCGCCAGGTGGACAGCATCATCTCGGACCTGTGCATCTGCGATTTGTCCAGGGAGAAGTCAGAGCTGATGGGCCAGGCTCTCGAGGAATGCTTCACCAATTTCCTTGAGAAGCGGCGCTGCGATATGCGGCGCGGCAAGCAGATGATCAACTTTGAGGACGTCGACATGCTGGAGGAGCTGCTGGCCAAGTGCCAGTTCACCGAAGAGGAGCTCAACATATCGCGTCCGGCCATTGACACCGCCTACAAGCGCTTCGTGGACGCCTACATGTCAGCGCAGCGCGGCACCGATGGCACAGAGGTGCTCTACCAGTACTTCCGCGATCGTGAGCTTAAGCGCATTAAGACAGCTCAGCGCAACAAGGCGGCCATCACCATTCAGGCGGCATGGCGCGGATATTGGGTGCGCGCCCAGTTCCCGAAGGAAATCTGCGTGTGCACCTGTGCAACGGTAAGCTGATTATCCTTCCTCCGGGTTTCGGCCCCTCTGTAAGTTAATCCCTTATTGGTCACCCACAGGAGAACGTCGACGAGGAGGAGGAGCGACGCAGGAATGAAGCGGCTCTTGTTCTCCAGCGCTTCTTCCGTCACGTGATGCTGGTGAGTTTTGGTGATACAGAATTCGATTCTTACCCCTAAAAAGAAACCCCATTATTTACACACACCTGTTGAGTCTTAGCATTCAAGACACCAAAGTCTCTGAGCTTTTCTTTTATGTTTTGCAGCGTGCCGGCACCAAGCCCGTTAAAGATCCTTGTGCAGATAGTTCCCACTCGCTCGATAAATCCACATCCTCGGCTGAAAAGCCAGTTACTGCAGGAGATGCGATGGGGGCAGAGACAATGGCACCCGACACCGCATCGGCAGTAGTTGCCGAAACAACAGAGGGAACAGCAGCGGGAACTGCTGCAACTTCGGCCGCCCGCTTGGAAACAGCAGCCCCTGCTTATCCAGAGGAGATTCAAGCAGAGCCGCCGCCAGAGAAAGCACCAGAGGCAGAAGCGTCTCCGGCAGAAGTAGTTGTGGAGGCACCACCCCCAGAAGAGACTCCTCCGCCGGCCGAGGAGGCACCGCCTGCTGTCACCGAGGAGGCACCACCTGCTGCCGCCGAGGAGGCACCACCTGCTGCCGCCGAGGAGGCACCTCCTGCTGTTGCAGAGGAGGCACCTCCAGCAGCCGCCGAAGAGGCAGCTGCACCGCCAGCCGAAGAGGCTCCTCCAGCGGAGGAGGCACCACCGCCGGCCGAAGAAGCGCCCGCCGAAGCAGCAGCCGAGTAGTGGAGGCAGCACGATTTTATTTGTTTCAATTCTGTGTTAAATTTTTGTGTTCTGCAAGTAAATAAATCGATCTAGGACTCTAGTTGGCCTTCGATCCACCCACTGAAGGTGGACACCCGGGTGTAGACGTCCGGGGAGATGAACAGACCGCAGACAACCAGGCCGTAGGACACTACGCCCACTTGCTTCAGTCCCTTATCCGTTGTTACCAGCGGTCCTCCAGAGTCGCCCTGAAAGTAAAACTTACAATAAAGTCCTGCAGTTTCCTGAAACTAGCCTGACACTCACCGAGCAGGCTCCCCTGAAGGGACCCCGGGCGCAGATTTCCGTTTCCGTGACGCTCTCCATGCCCGTGTCCCTGCACTCCCTGTTTGTGATCGTGTGGTAACTCATTCGCTGCATGGTGTTTGGATAGTTGATGTTGTCCAGGAAGGGAAAGGGCACTGGCAAACGGAGGCCCCAGCCCGTCAGGGTCACGGGAACGCCGCCGCCCACGAACTCTTTCCCGCGAAACTCTATAGCGCCAATGCTGGCATTGTCAAACTTCAACGGCGGGTCAATGGACAGGACGGCTATGTCGCTGGTCACCAGCTCCTGGTAGTTAGGATGGATGATGTAGGACAAGACCTGGGAGCGAGATCCCCGTTCGTCAAGTCCCCGAATGCCGGCCACCACGGACATGCGACTAGCATTGAGGCCCTGGCAACAGTGGGCGGCAGTTAGGATGCGGTTGGGGGCGATGATGGAGCCACCGCAGAAGTGCATCTGGCCACCGCGGGTACTATACTGCAGGGACACCTGGTATGGAACGTGTTCTCCAGCCGGGACATCGGAGCCACCCACAATGCGGTGTGGGGTATAGCCGCTGGGTTGGCGGGCTGCAGAAAGAGATAATTACTAAGTGAATGCGTTGGATGAAACTTCCATCGCAGCTCACAGTTCAACCGGCCCAAGGCGACTCCCACACTTAGAACTCCAATGAAGAGCAGCTCAGTCGGACCCATCGTTGGTTGGTTAATGCCTCAAGTTTCGCATCTACCGCGCTTCTTAAATAAAAACTTGGCCCCCATTAGACAGGGAATTTGCATAGATACCGCAGATATCTGGGCCACTTGCTTATGCCATTAAATTTGCTCTTGAAATTGAAATTATAATGAGGCATTCATTCTGCTGGCAATGTAACCCAGTTAGCCCTACTGCGAATATTTGCAATTAAGTTAACATAGAGAGAGAAAGTTGTGCCAAGCTTCAGTTCCAAAAGGTAAATCTTTATTTATGAATGAATATATTTTGATTAGGCCATTCTCTCCTTGATCCAGCCATCAAACATGGACACTCTGGTGTAGACATCGGGACTGTTGGAGGCACAGAAGGCTGTGCCGTAGGAGACGACGCCCACCTGCCGCAGGGTCTCACCACTCTTCATCACCAGAGGGCCGCCAGAGTCGCCCTTAAAATATAGAAAATATTAGTTTGGATACTATAAGTTTATAAAGTCTTCAAACTCACATTGCAAGCTCCCTTGCCAAACTTCTCCAGAGCACAAATCTCCGTGTCCGTCAGCTGGGTCATGGTCTGCTTGCACCTGGCATTGCTTAGGGTCTTGTAGTTGAGTTTCTGGAGCACCGTTGGGTATTTGGCGAAGGGTCCTGTGCCAAAGTGAAACACCGAGCCCCAGCCGGTGAGTAGAACCTCCTGATCGGCGCCAACCAGGTCCGAACCGCTGACGTCTATGGTGGAGACGCGCTTTTCGTCCAACTCGAAGGGAGGGTCTATCTTCAGGATGGCTATATCGCTGGTCACCAGCTCCTGGTAGTTCTCGTTCATCTCATATGACTGCACCTGCGATCGGTAGCCGGATGAATCGTTCAGATCTCGGATGCCAGCCACCACGCTGATCCGGCTGGCATTCTGGCCATTGACACAATGGGCGGCTGTAAGGACGCGATTCGGAGCCACCAGGGAACCACCGCAGAAGTGTCGCTTCTGGCCGTTGCGAGTGAGGAACTGCATTGAGACCTGGTAGGGAACATACTCGTCCTCTGGCACATCGTAGCCGCCCACCACTCGCTCCTGGGAATTGGTGTCCGCTTCCTCAAAGAACTTGTCCACTAAGTGAGCTCGGAAAATTAGATGAATACTCCCAAAGTAAGGCTTGAGGTAAACTTACAGTCGATTACGTTTCCCATGGGCTTACTGTCGACCACCTCGAAGGCCAAAATAGCTGCCACGAACAGCACAAGAGAAGGTACTCCGTTCATGATGGGACTGAGCTTAGAACTAGCAGTGCATCCGTGGTTTATATACTAGGTTTGAGGCCCAATTAATTGGGGTTTTTCGTTCTGTGCGATTCATTTGAATTTTATCGAGTGCAGCTGTGGGCGGTCGTCTCACCTCGTGTAATGGGTTACAAGGTCGCTGGGAGGCGATAGCACTGCGCCAAGCGATTGGAACTGGCAGTTGGTTAACTAAGCCTAAGCTAGACAGGTAAGAACGTTGCGCTTGGGTATCTCGGGATGAATGGTGGCCACTAAGTAAGACATATAAATATGCAGCAGAGAAACCACAAAATCCCAACACTTCCATCTCCATTTCTACACAAGACTCACGCTCCCGAAGAAGCTTCCACTGGCGCGGTGAAGAGTGAGTCTGCTTCCGCGATTCCCGAGAATCCTACTCCTACGTAAAGGCGGCCAGAAGGATCGGAATCAGAGCAAGGCAGAAGCCAGACAGAACCCGCTCCATTCGGACCGATCTGTCTCGGGGTTTTAATCAGCGAATAATTTAAATATTCCGATTAAACAAGCAGCGCCTGCGACGACAGCGGACATTTCTTTTAATTCATTGTGCCCGGGCAGGGATCGGGAAGAGGGAGGCCGAGACCTGCCGCTGGCAATCAACACCTCGGACACCTCGGAGGCAGTCCAGCGGCAGCTCCAGGCAATCTCACGTGTTCGATGCAAATCAGCCTCCGTTTCGCAGCCTCAATTCCATCCTTACTCTGGGCGGGCTCTGCTATCGAAGTCGGAGTCGCGGCCAGAGACAGTTGGAGGTGCATGTGTCAGTTCCGGGGCTGATTGCATCCAGCTAATGAATCATTTTGGGTGTAGCTGGATCTGGACTGAGACCTCCTCCTCCTCCTCGGGACTGTGTGTGTGGCGCACTGGCGCAAATTAATTATGCACACCTCTCGGTTTCGTGGCGATTTCATTCGCGTTCTGCCCGCTGTTGAGGTCTTGATCTTTGGACTACTGTGTTAATTGTCCTGGGCCGCGATGCAGTGGCTCTCCGCTGCGCGCCAGCGAACCGATTTGAACCCGAAATGGCTTTATTATAATCGGACCGCACCTTGGCCCACAGGATGTGTCTGCGGATCTTGCTCCAACCCAGACTCTGGCGCCTGTCGTGTCGTCGCCTCATGCCTCGCTTGTTAATTGGACCACCCTGTCAAGGCATGACTTATCTTTGGACTTTTATGCTTAATTCCTGAAGCTCATTTGCATGTGAGCCTTGGTTCGCCTTCAGGTTGCTCCAGGTTGACGGGTTAATCCCTGTGTAAACTCATTAGGCTTTGTTTTAGCCAGGGATGGGTAATAAGGGATACATAACATAGATATGTGGATAGATTTCTGTTTTTTTTTAATTTATTTAAAATTAAAGCACCTTTTAAACGATTTCCCGCTGCTGCGTATACCAAGAAACTCATTTCAACAAAAACCCAACTGCAAGAAACTGAAGAAGACTGCCTTGTTTTGCCAACTTCAGAACTCTTGCAAAATTCTCACTAATAAAGTGCACTTTAATCATTCCATCAGTCATGTTCCAGACCACATCCTCCTCGGTCATTCTCCAGGGTCTACGGATCGGATCGGATCGGATCGGTGTTGACAAGATAAGCATCCTGCCCAGGTCCATGTCCGTCTGCTGGGCCGGGACGCCATCATTATTATGACATTTTGTTTGATTGCCTGCCCGTCTCCGAGCTGGGCCTCATTCATGGCCATGTTCGCCGGCCAACTTCGGTGGAATTGTGCGTGTGGCCCAGAACCGAAGTGAGCCCTCATGCTCCGTGCAATTTTTATGGGCTTTTGTTTTCGGGACTTGTTTTCTCGTTTTTCCGTCTTTGCCGTGATTTATGGACTGACTTCATAAGGCAGCGCCGCTGGTTTTATGATCTTTCAGGAGAGTGGGAGAGCTGGCGTTTTGTAGACCTTCCATAAAATTCAGTAGCTAGCAGTGAAAGGGAATTGTACCTCGATAACAGGGTCAATCGGAGGAAGATATAGGAAAAGTTCCGCAGCTCGACCTGTATGCTAATGATTGTGACTGCAGCCAAGAAACATATACAAACGGGATCAGCTTGGCTCGCGGAATGAGTTTTCCGCGCTCGCAGGCAATTAATTTTCCGCCTGGAAACGAGTGCGAAAATTAATTGCGTGTTTTGCATAATCAGTAAATTGGTCGTTTATTCCAGTACTTAATTTGCCCAGCATCGCGCCAGCAGTTCGGTTCCCGATCGCATACAATTCCCAACTGGTCTTATAAATTATGACTCTCGCCTCCAACACATGCCGCGATCTGGCATCGGGCTCTGGCCCGGAGAGCATTGGGCAAAATTAAACAGATTTTATTTGCGAGTCAGATAAGAGATCATGCCACGGAGCAGCGGCCAGAGACAGATACCATGCCGCAGATACAGATGCAGATGCAGATACAAATGCAGATACGGAGGCCGAGGCTAGAGCTGGCTTAATATTTATCGGTCGCGTGAGCTTGTTACCTAATTGATGACAACAGGTAGGCGCTTCTGTCATCCCAGCCATATGTGATGCCATCTAGCGATCCCGGCCAGCTTATGGTAACCAGGCACGCAAGAGGGATACCTGATCAGCACGGAACCGACCAGCAGGAGATCCCATTCAACTACTGTTTCAAAATAAAGTAAAGTGGATGGCATTTAGGGAAAGTAATGGGTTAATTAAGTCATAACTGAAGGAATTAAAACTCAAATTAAAAGTTGAATTGTTCCGTTAATAACATAAAGCATTTATTTATTTCTCTAAGTTGAGAATATAGTTTCAACTTTAAATAAATCTTAATAAAAGATACTGTTTTTTGGAAAATGTACCCAAGTCTACATCCAAAAATTTAAAAAAAAGTTTCACGGTGAGGTTATCCAAACACAACCCACATTGCTCTTGGTTTCAAGATCACTGGCATTTACATATTTGAACCACCAAAAAATGATAAGACTGCATTAAAAAAGTATAAAAACCACTGTAGGCAGTTGCAAACCATTCATTCCAAAGTGCAACCGTATCATAATGACACTCCTGAAACTCTGCTGTCTCTTTTTAATCCTCCGACAATCCTTGGCTGATGTGGTGTCCCCAATCATGGACAGCACTTCTCCACCGCCACGGATCAATGGTGGACAGTTGGTGAACGAGACGGTGCCCTTTCAGGTCTCCCTGCAGCTGCACCGGCGAGGACGCTGGCAGCACTTCTGCGGCGGCTCCATCGTCAGTGCCCAGCACGTCCTGACGGCGGCCCATTGCATGGAGAAGATGAAGGTGGAGGACGTAAGCGTGGTGATTGGAACGCTCAATTGGAAGTCAGGTGGGTTGCGTCACCGTGTCCTGACCAAGCACGTGCATCCGCAGTACTCGATGAGTCCAAGGATCATCAACGACATTGCCCTGGTTAGGGTAACACCGCCATTCCGGCTTGAGAGATCCAACATAGCCACAATTCATCTTGGTGGCTCTGATCGCATCGGCGAAAAGGTACCTGTCCGCCTCACTGGATGGGGCTCCACCACGTCGTCCACTTCCTCGGCCACTCTGCCGGATCAGCTGCAGGCCCTGAACTATCGCACCATCTCCAACGAGGAGTGCAACCAGAAGGGATTTCGCGTGACTCGCAACGAGATCTGCGCCCTGGCTGTCCAGGGTCAAGGAGCATGTGTGGTAAGGCGACATTCAGATACGTCTCTCCACGAGATTTGTAGCTTTAATTTATTTTTATTTATTATTGTGATTTCTACAGGGCGACTCCGGTGGACCTCTGATCAAGGCCGGTCCTCATCCGCAACTGGTGGGCATTGTGTCCTACGGCTCCTCCACCTGTGCCCAGGGCAGGCCAGACGTGTACACCCGGGTCTCCAGTTTTCTGGCCTACATAGGCCAGGTGATCAACCAGGACCTGGCCCAATAAATACAGGCTCACAGCGCATAAATAAAGCAAACCGAACTTGACTAAATTCCTCGCAGTCTTCTTGGTTCTCGGCTTCCTCCTGTTCCCCGCATCCTTTTGGCGACTAATTAAAAATCTTGTTCAATATTCGCCACAGCTGAAGGGGTGGCAGTCCGCGAGGAGTAGCCTGGGCAGCCTCTGCAGGCTAGACCTGGCTCGCTTCCAGCGGATCCCCGGCTGCCGCATGCCGTCTGCCGCCTGCCTAGGCACCATGATAAATGCAAAAAGCAATTTATCGCGCATTTAACTCAATTCAGTTTCTTTATGGTCGCAGGAGGTGGAGCTGGCGGGGAGGAGCCTGCCACAAAGTCTCCATAGGAGTCACGCAGGCCGCGCTCCTCTTGCGAACTCCTCTCTCCGGAGCGACGGACCGACTGAGCGACTAGAGACCGGGCCTGTAATTCGATATTAGATTTTATGCGCGACAAATACGAAGTGCAAACATTTTTATGTTCCCGCCGTTTCTATGCTGCGTTTGGTATGTGTGGTGGAAACGATTTAACGGGGCGCCGACTTTGACTCCGTCTCTGACTCCGACTCCGACTCCATCTCCAGCCTCAGCTTTGGTCTCGCCTCGAACGCGTCTGTGTAATTAAGTTCAAATAATGTGGGGCTCACGCTAGCTTAGGGACTCTGGAGGATCCTCTGGCCGGCGCACACCTAGCTATGCCCCCGCGCAGCTCGTTTCACGCTCTCAATTTACTGGATCAAAGCTCGCCACGCTCGGCGGGCATAACATGGAAAATCTGGCCCCGACTGAACCCCCAGAGGGACAGCTAAGAGCGGGTCAAATGCGCCGAAGACTAAGCCTCCGCTGGCCCAGCATCCCAGCCGAGACTACGCATCTCGGCCAGCAGCTCACCCTATAAATTCATTTAGATCAATCAATTCAATTTGTTTGTCAATAAGACCCAAATGAGTATTTCATTTAAACAAATTAAAACTCGACCCGTTCGGAATGCCAGAGGCTGCGCGGACTCATCCCGCAGCAATTAAAATTGACGCGACACACTCGATTCCCTGATTTCTTAAACGAGCGCAATGGAAACACATATAAATACGGCTGGACTTTGGCTCAGACCCAGACCCAGTCCGGACCCTGGGACCCAGAGAGACCAGGCGATGGCCAGTCGCCCATTGCTGTTGACTCTTCATTGTCAATTAAAATCAAATAAATTTATTTGCTGCTTGACATTCGCCTTGGGCTACCACTGCCACTTTCCCGCTCTCTCTCTCTCTCCGCCTTCGATCCGCCGTTTTTGTTTGGCATACAAGTGCATTGAGCTTGATTGGAGTGACCTCCGCGGGCGGAGAGTGGCCTTCCCGAAATATCACCAGGTCTACTTGGCCTTGCCCTGGCTGGCCACCGACTCCATGGCCTTCTTGGCCGTCTCCTGGTCCCCGAGGAACTTGAGGGTGTCCAACGGTTTGAGGTTCTCGTCCAACTCGTAGACGAAGGGTATTCCCGTTGGCAGATTGAGGCCCATGATGTCTTCGTCGGAGATACACTCCAGGTGCTTGATCACTCCCCGTAGGCTGTTGCCGTGTGCGGAGACCAGGATGCGCTGGCCCTCCTTGATCTGCGGCACAATCACCTCGTTCCAGTATGGCAGGGCGCGGTCGATGGTGAGCTTAAGGGACTCCGTTTTGGGGAACTCCGCCGGCTCCAGGTGACCCTCGTAGCGCGGATCCTCGACGATGCAGGCATAGTACTCGTGGCCCTCTTCCATGGGAGGTGGCGGGGTGTCGAAGCTGCGACGCCAGATCTGAACCTTCTCCTCTCCGTACTTCTTGGCGGTCTCGGCCTTGTTCAGGCCAGTCAGCCCGCCGTAGTGACGCTCGTTGAGGCGCCAGGTGCGGCATATTGGGATCCGACGATGCCCGGCGACCCTGAGGGCCGCCAAAAGTGTGTGCTGGGCTCTGGACAGCAGCGAGGTGTGGGCCACATCAAACTCCAGCTTGGCCTCCTTGAGCGCGGCGCCGGCTGCACAGGCCTCCATCTGGCCCTTTTCGCTCAGCTTGGCGTCGAACCAGCCGCAGAATAGGTTCTTTTGGTTCCACTCTGACTCCCCGTGCCGCACCATTACGATCTTGTACTTGCCCTGACTCGCCGCCCTCTTGGACTGCTTAGAGCAGGGGCACCTGCCCTCCGTATTAGCCAGGCGGGTCATCAGTTGGCCACCCCAAGCCTTCCTGACCAGAGCCAACATTGTGGTACACATAGAATTTAGAAAAAAAAGGCCCAGATCTAGATGGTGTTCATTTCAGATGGATTTGACTGAAACGCTAAAGAGGCAACAGTGGGGACCGATCCGACAAGGCCTGTTTTGTTTTCGGGAATAGTTCATCGTGAAATAGTTTTCAGCAGAATTGAACCCTAAACCATTTGTTTTTTTTACAAATAGAGATTGTGAAAGTGTAAGAAGCCATAATATTTTATTTACCTTAACATTTTTACCATTACTTTATTTAGTGACTCAACGCCTAATAAAAGTATAAGAGATTTGTCTCAAGGACTCTAGTTCCGGCGCTGAAATTCCAAAAGGGGTTGCTTAGCCAACCTAATAGATGTATTATCAACAAAAACTAGATCCTCATAGCGGAAGCTTGTGCTCAGCTTGAAATTCCTAAGAATCCTGGCTACGGCGACTTGTGTAGACGTTAATCCTTGTTTCCAGCCTGCAGATAAACCAAAATATTTTTATTAATACCTACAGATTTAATACAGAATTTTAAATGGCTCATACCTAGGCACGTTCTTTTGCCCTTTAAAAAAGGCAGGTATGCAAATGGATGTCTGTCTTGGATGTTAGCCGGCAGGAAGTTGTCGGGATTGAACTTGGAGGCTTCTGGGCCCCAAAAATCTGTATTGCGATGGGTGTGGAATATATCGATGCCTATGGTGACGCCCTTGGGAATTATAGCTCCGTTTGACAATTTTAGGGGCTGGGACGTTTTCCTCGGATCGATGGGAACGGTTGGTATTAGCCGTAAAGTCTCGTTTACTACGCGCTCCAAATAAACTAATTTTTTTAGATGGGTCTCGGTGACCTCACAGTCTTCTGCCGTTGGGAATACCTCCTTCAGCTCATTAAAGACGGTTTCCTGGTGCTCGGGGTGCATGGCCAGCAGGATAAGAGTGTTGGCAACGGTGACCGCTGTCGTGTCGAAGGAAACCACAATCAAGCTACTGCACTCGACCCTCACCTCGTCAAAAGTCAGGTCGCCGTTTTGATAGAGTTCGATGGCTCGGTTGATCACAGAGTTGACTTTGCCATCCGGCTTTAACTTGATTTTCTCCTCTATTAGCTAAATGAGTAAAATTGTATTACATATTTTCTTTTTTAATACGGTGTACCTTATCAATTGTTGAGTTTATCACACGACGTCCTTCATTTCTCTTTCTTTTAAAGCCGATGAGCTGATCAATGACTTTGTTTCGGGTAAACGGCACTAAAGAGTTAACAGTCGACATGCTGAGCAATCTTTAATTATTTTGAATATTACTCAAACGTTTCCTTCTTGACGGTAAAAATCTCTTACGACTGATAGATATGTATGAGCGGAAGATCCTTGAAGCGTTCATCTTCTAGCAAATCGGATCCAATTATAGTTTCTGGAGTCAGAGAGTGTTAGAAGCAACTATTAATAAATGTTAGGAATGCAGTTTAAAGTTTAAGTACATACGAGTTGCTACTCCGAACGACCATCTGTACAAATATGGCAGCACATCCTTTTCACCCTGACCGACCAGAGCATCCAGTAGCGTGACCAAGGTGATTGTCTTGGCATTGATGATGGGAAGATTGCTGATCAGGACACTGTGCCTAAAAGTGGGACTAAGCTGCTTGCGACGTAGACTCCACTGAGATCCTGCCAAATGTGTACAACTGAGGCAATTAATATATAATTCATGATCACAATAATACAGTCACAGACCCTGCAATGTCATCAGTCCCAAGCCGAAATATTTAGTCGCAGAGATTGCTATTTTATTGTTTATGTAGATGCTCTCCGGAGATGTTATGTACTCCTGTATGACGTTTGGGTCCCGTGTAATCAACATCGGCATAGAGGCCAGCCACACAAATATTGTTGATCCATACTTGTCCAAATATTTTGTTCTCCACTTTATTTTGCCTGGGAGTGTATTTTACTGTAATATTATTAACTAAATAAAGAGTATGTACTGTACGATTTTTCAAAAGGATATCGGCAGCAACGCCGAGAAGAGGAAGTCCTATTGGTCCGGGTACCGTCAGCCTAAGCATATAGAACTGGCGGCGTCTCCATAAAAATCGGATCAACAAAAGTATCCCTGCGAGTATCAACAATTGAAACGCTAGCATTTAATACGAATTTTATTGCCAAAAACCATAAGACTGTAATTTTGTGAGTTTTGGTCGAGGTTTATATAGAACACGGCTCTGTCAAATTAACTTGCTAACCCCAGCAGCCGTTTAAAAAGTATCATAGATCAAGCAATTACAATGGAACACAATTTTGAAATTTGTAAAGTATCTTAGTAAGGAAAACAGAGCTGTAAGCTTCACAGCTGATAAGACTTAATGTATATGAAATGGTTTTGTAATAGTTTATACGATTTTTTAAATAATAATTACTGCAGCCCTAAGATAAAGCATTTAATTTATTTATATATCTGAATTGAAAAAGTACCCTGACCTCTAATCGCTCTAGAAAATGAGACGCAAGAGTCAGTAAAAAAACATTAACAGCAATGAGTTTATTGGCCCCTATTAACATCATTCATTTGTTGTGTTTACCACAGTTAATATCCAAAGCAATTAGAAATAGCAGCCTAAGCAAGTCGTTCAAAGGCCAGCCGTGGCGTCTCGGTCAGCTTCATTCCTATATTTTCAACGAATTCAAGATCCTCATAGCGAAAACTTGTGCTCACCTTGAAGTTCCTGAGGATCTTGGCCAAGGCAAGCTTAGAAGACATAAGCCCATATCTCCAGCCTGCGAATTGTGATAATATATTAATAGAAAAGCAATATCTTTAAGGAAAAAATATAGTCCACCTATGCAATTTCTCCTGCCCTTCGAGAAGGGAATGAAGGCGTAGGGATGTCTCGCGCTCACGTTATCTGGCAAAAAGTTATCAGGATTGAATTTTGTGGCATCTGGACCCCAGACCTCCGGGTTTCTGTGTGTGTTGAACACGTCGACGACCGCCATGACTCCATTGGGTATGGTAACTCCAGACGAAAGCCTCAAATCCTTTGAGATCTCCCTCGGATCTATCGGAACCGCAGGTATCAAGCGCAATGTCTCCTTTACTACGCGTTCCAAGTAAACTAATTTCTGTAGATCCTCGTAGGCCACATCAAAGTCGCCGGCTTTTGGGAAGACCTCATTGAGCTCCTCGTAAACAGTATCCTGGAACTCGGGGTGCATGGCAAGCAGCGCTAGAGCGTGATATACGGTGAGGCCTGTTGTCTCAAAGGCAGCTATCACCATAATAGAAATCTCGCTTCGCACGTCCTCCCAGGACATTCTCCCTGTTCTGTAGGAGTCGATGACTTGGTCGATCACCAAGTTCAGCTCCATCTCGGAATTAATTTCCTTCTTGGAGCTAAGTTTTTTTCGTATAATCTGAATAGGAGTGATTTAAGTTGATGATTTTTTTCAGCTCAAGGTATTGACTTACCGAATCTATCATCAGATTCATCGTAGACATGTTCTTGGCTCTTTGTTTTTCAATGCCACACAGCTTGGCAATTACTCCGATTTGGGTAAAGGGTACAAGGACATTTAATGTGGCCAGCTTTAGGGCCCTAAGAAAATTCAATCACAGATGATGATGGTAATTACTGGAGGTGAAGTTTTGCTTACGACTGATAGCTTTCCAGGAGGATGTCGCTATTGAAGCTTTCTTCTTGCTGGATATTAGCGCCCACGGTAGTCTCTGCAGATAAGGAATGCATTTAAATTTCTGTGTGTTATGGCCTAACTCTCCCATTACTAACGAAAAGATATCCTGAACGACCACCTGAGAACATCTGAGAGCAGCTCCTTTTCGCCCTGGCCGACATAAGAGTCCAGCAAGGTCAGCATCACATTGGTCTCAGCGTTAAAAATTGGAAAGAAGCTGAGCAGGACATTTTGCTTGAAGGAGGGATTCAACAACTTGCGACGCTCGCTCCACTTGGGTTCTAGGAGTAATAAGTACTGAGTATTTGGTCACTGGACTGGACTGCATTCATCCAATACCTGGCAATGTCAATACTCCGTGTCCGCAATGATTCACTATAGCATCCGCTGCGTGCTTACTGCGGTTTATGCATTCGGGGGATGTCAGAATGTCCTCGACTATCTTAGGGTCTCTGGTAAGTAAGGCTGGCAAGGGGCCGATCCAGGTGAATATGGTGGATCCGTACTTGTTTAAGGTCTCCGTGATTACACTCAACTTTACTGAAAATGCAAGAGTTTCAATTTATTCCGAACTTATTTATGAATAATGGATAATACGTTTATGGATAAATAAGTCCAAGGCAAGTCCAATTAGGGGAAACCCAATGGGTCCGGGCAACTGCAGCATCACCAGGTAATATCTGCGGCGACTCCATAAGAAATATATCCAGCCAAACACTGCGGCGGTCAGTAGCAAATCTATTGTTAGCATCTCGATGCCCGATCTGGGTATGATCTCGTTCTAGGGCCTAAGTTGGGGTTTAAATAGTTTTGGAAGCCACTACTTAGTGCGTGTCGGGTCCATTAAATGTATATTAAGATGTAATTAAGTTACTAAAATGTAACTTTACCCTGAGCTGCCCCGACTTTGCCTTTTGAAGAGAGACAAAAAATAGTCTCATTAATATAGGCAGTTGGCGTTCGCCAGCTTCCGGATTCAAAGGGTACTTACTTCCCTTCTGCCTTTTAGAGATTTCAGCTCTGAACTCCTCAATTGCTGGGCGATCTATCATCGACACTGGGTGAAAAAGCAATTAAGCCCGAATCGTGTCAGCCGCTTACCAGTCTAAGGCGACGCTTACCCGGCTAAGCCCAAAATTCATAGACAAGAAGCTGCCGGACCGCAACAGGTAACTGCGATCGGCTCGCCGTGCGCGGCAATTAAAGTCACAAAAAATGTCAGCGGCGATAAATTGTCTTTAAGTGCGTTCCCCGAAAAGTTGTCAAAAAGCGTTAGAAATTTTCACCGCAAGCCACACACAAATGCGAGAGTGTACCAAGAGCCACAAATCGATGCGTGGTGGTGTCCCAAGGTGTCCCGAGGTGTGGCAGGCTGCCCACGAACATGGTCGCGGCGCACGCAAGCCCCAGAGATATGCACGAAGGAGGAGAGCTGCACATGGAGAATTATTGGGATGTAAAATAGGATTAGATTTTCCTAATAATCCAAAAAGGGAAAGGTAATGTAATAATCTCAAGCGCCTTAGTAATGTCTGGAGTTTCTATAGTATCTTTATAAAAATACCTTTCAGATTTTTTCCCAGTGTGGTCCCCCGATGTCTGGGACTTGGGGACGACGTTGCCGGCTGATAGCCGCGCGATAAGCAACATTACCGTACAATTTTCAATTAACACGCAGAGGAGGGCTCGGGAGGAGTGATAAATTCCACACAGCCTCGACCCTGGCGCTTGCAGGCACAAACTGTTCGCCACAGAGTCCCAACAAATTGTCTAATCTAATGCTCGGCCAGCCGCCGGAGAAGAACCGCCAGTCGCCGACAGTCGCCTCCAGAGGAGCTCTCGCCGCAGCCCGAGTCCTCGACCAGGTCGGATCTGATCTATGGTAGCCGTTAGTGTCGTCGGCAGTGAAAAGTTGTCGACCTGCACCGCCAGGGTATGGCGAACGCAAAAAGAGGCAAATCCGGGGAAATAATCGACAAACGTCCAACAAGCCAAGTGGCCGCGGTGGACAATTTATCATCTTGACTTGGTCTTCGGTTTCGCCTCCAGCCCGGTGGCCGTAAAAGCCTCTTTATGGCCGCTTCTGTGCTCTGTACTCTGGCCTCTGGTCACTGGTCACTGGTCACCGGTCCTCACCACCGTCAGTCATCCGGGGGAAAGTATTCTTTTCAGACACAAATCTTAAATTTTATGTTTTTTTTACAATGACATGTTTCCATTTGCGTTTTACGCTGCCGTTTTATGGGTTTTCAAATGATTTACATGAGTTACCATGGCCAATACGGGGTAAAATGAATGACAATATGCATATTTTAGATTACAACATAAAATAAAAATCCAAAGATATTATATATTAAATTCACAACTTGTAAAGGTAAGTAAAAAAATAAAGAATATAAAATTGCAACAACGTGTAGGTTTCCAACCCCTTAATAGAATAATTTTTTTTTTATTTTTCGTATTATTAGTATTATTCCATTTAATCATTTCCACCAGGTCGTAGTTTAAGTTCAACTGATATTTTCTTAATTTTAAACTCACTTTCGAATTGTACGCTCGAGCTTAATCAACTTTTCAATTTTCCCTAAGCAAACAAATGTAAAAAATACAAAGAAAAAAGTGTCTTACCATTTTTCCCATTAGATGCGGCGCTTTCATCATTTTCAGGAGGCGCGTGAGGAGTTCAAAGGTGGCCCAAATGACATCCGCACATCTCCAGGGGCTGGCCAAAATACAGGCCCCAGCTCCGGTAGCCACGGATGCCCAGGTGCAACTGAAACGGCAACTGCAATCGCGATGAGATGAAGATGCGTCCGGTGAGCACACACGTTCGCCGGCCGTGAACTCTGCTCGCCTAACCCCTTCCTGCCGGCGAGGCACTTCGGATGGAACTCTCGGATATCTCGTACCTGCGCAATTTGAGCACCTGGCCGGGCCTCATGTGCAGTTCATGTGTGTGCCGCGAATCGGGGTCCATTTGCGTGAATTGAAAATGAAGCGGAAAAGGATCCAAACACCTGCAGGAATTGTAACAGACATAATCAGGCAGCCCGAATAATTGCAGCGAATGTGAATCATTCCAAATTGAAATCAGATGTGGGCCAATCAGGAGACCCCATGGATCGGATCCCATGGATACCGCTCAGGTGGTGGGTGTGGAATAGACCCTCCGGGATGCGTGCGGGTTCAAGACTGCAGATCCGAGGCTCGGAGACGTGGACATGCATGCGATTCCATTTTGATAATAATGCCAAAGTCAAATAATTATAATGATCGTGATCACAATCGCCGCCTGCGATCGCAGATGGGAGCTGGCCAGTGACTAAGCAATTTACCGTTCCTCCGCCAGCCATGGGCCTCCGAGGCCCGTCCACTCCCCGGGCACATCTTCAGTGGAGCTCCAGGTCAATTGTCTTGGCTGCGATCTGGGACCCGAAACCTGGGACCCAGAACCGCAACCAGAACCAGACCTGCACCGCCACAGCCACAGCCACAGCCAGTTCTTGCCCAGTTCAATTGCAATTTCTATTTTCGTATTTTCATAGTTTCCTATTTTCGTGCTGGCGAATTCTCCATCGACATCGCCAGACATCGAAGGCCCCAATCCCAGACCAGACCCCTGCCCCATCTTCTGCCGCTCCTCCTCCTCCTGTGCGCCTTCTGCGTAGGCGCTTTCACAGATTAATTGAAGTCATAAGCAATTGTAAACTTATCGCTTTTCGGCCTGCCCGATCCATCCACATCCACCAACTGGATAATTCTGTAATGTCTTCTCTGCGGTTTCCTTGGTCGGTCCCAGCCGCTGCCCCTTCCCCGCCTGGCCTTTATCGATTCGCAGCGGGAAAACTTGGCTGGTGTTGGCGTTTGGCTAATTTGTTGCTATATTTGATTGTGGCACACTTTGCGCAATTATTTGATTGCGTTTCTATTAAGTCCCGATACAGTTCAAGAGTTCAACAATCAGTAGCTTTTCCACTTCGTTTTCTTTGCTGGCTTTCGAGGTTAAGTTCTTTGCTCCTAATGGATGTGGGTCAAGAAATAGTTATCTCTCAGATATTTAGTTATATTAAGAATTTATTTTATAATTTTTGCAATGTTATTCCAGATCCAATACTGTGATTTTCTCACTGTCGAAGAAAGCCAGTAATAAAGTTTTGGGGCGTCATCCGTGACAATGGAGGTAGCGCCAAAGGCGGCAATTATGCTACGTGTTGGAACGCGGAGCAAAAGGAGCGAAAGGATAAAAGCCGGATGCCGGAATATGGGTAATAAATGCGGCAAGGCGAGATGATACACTTAGCAGCGCCCAAGCACACGGAGGATGAGTTAAATGGCAAATGCTAATGGAAATATGACAAGGAAGCGGCACTCCATCCATCCTCCAGGTTCCCCAGGCATACACATATGCAAATAGGATGCTAAATGTATGGGCAGGATGTGCGCCATGTGAGTTTAGTGGTTGCGGAAGCTGTGCGGCAGTTAAACATGGCGTCTTGCGATTTTATTGCCGCCTCGAAAGTTTGCTTACGCTTTGTGGCATAAATGAGACCAGAGATATGTGTGCCCGGAGAGGGGTAGCGAATTGAAATTCATGGAGCAGGCCCCAATCTCGGCGCTTGGAGCGTGCCCGCGGCGTTAATCTGAATCGGAGTACATATGGTTATGTGGCCAAAAGGAGGCATCTCCAGCTCCATCTCCATCTCCATTCCGCCAACATATGTTTGCCTGTTCACTCGTGTTGTGCCAGCTAAATTGCAGACAAACAATTAAAATGTTTATGCGACTCAAATTGAAAATTAATTGCTGCTCTCGTCGCCGCTCTGCGGTTTTAATTAATTTTTTTGTTTGCCCAAATTACCAGCATATGTAAATTATGTAAAAATCTTGCAAAATCTTCGAGTTTAGCTGGAGATTTCTCTCTCTCCTGATTTCTCTTCAAGAAAATCATTAGGAGATTGACAAATGGATTTCGGCCACAAATTTGACAAATTTGCTAATCAAACAGAACGCTCTGGCTCGAAGGACATCATTCACTGGGCCTTTCCCCCGTTCGACAGTTGAAAGGTGTTTTTAATTACTCCGAGTAGTAGTTGACAAAAGGAACAATTAAGGTTCAACTGGGACAGCTCTGGGAGCTCGGGACGGCGTTTAGCCAAATGGAAAAGTGCAAATATTGTCAGAATGGAGGGAAGGGTGAGTGCGAGCCAGCGAATGTAACCCACACAGGACCAGGACATCATTAGTGCCCCCTCACAAGGAAGGCAGGCAGGCAGGGCTGCGCATTGCTGGCCGACTTTTCATTTTCATCCTTCAAAGACAAAGTCGGAGACGGAGACGGAGTTTAAGAAATTGACATTTCTGGCAAACGGCTGGCGCTGAGCAAACAGCCGTAACAGCCGGGCGGGTAGCGGGGCACTGCTGGATTCTCTAAAACTAAAATAATTTGCTAATATTTGCACAGCGATGGCGCAAAGTTGAGACGCCGCGGCGCATCATTAATTATTTGAGGCACAGGCTGGCAGCCAGCTAGCTATCTGGGGACTGGATGAAGCTCGACTTGAAAAGGTTGTTAATTAATAGACGTTTTCTCTGTGGAATTTCGCAATTTAACATTTTCCACTGCCCGCCGATTTCTATATTAGTGTAACGGGAATGCTCAGCGAGTGCCAGTTCCCATTGATTGATGGCCCAATATGGCCGAAGAAATTGGCCAGGCTGAGAGAAATGCAATTGGTTTGTCTGGCACTGATATTAAGATATTAATAAAAATATACATTTTAATCTTTAATGATCTTTGAACTAGTACATACAACAAATTTATGGAATATTGTATTATAAACATGATCCTAAACTGAATATTTGTAATTTGAAATCAAAGTAGTAATGCTAAATTAAAGGTTGAATACATTAACTTCCCATAGTTGCAAAAAAAAACCTCAATCTACAATTTTTTATACATTTTTGGGGTTATATCATTAAAAATTGCGTAAAGATTCTGATTCTATTACCTTACCAAAAATTAGCACAGAAAAGCTATGCGAATTTAGATTCAGGCATTTTTAGTTTAGCTTAAACTTTGATTAACCCAACAAATTATCTTATAAAAGTATCAATTTAGACACATTTTTTTAAACACATTTTAGGTCTTCTTCGTGTTATATCATATGATATACAATATTTTGGCATCCAGAAGTGGGTTTCCTTCTTAGTATCTGTTATACCTTTTTTATCTCTCATCTTAACACACTTTTTAAATAATTAAACTTTAATATATATATTTTTTTTTAATAAAAATTTGCTTCAAACTTGTATTATTTGTTTTATTTTTCAAGGGAAAACATGAACTTTAAAAAGGTTATAAAAATGATAGATACTGGAAAAAAAAAACTATTTTCTTTCAATTGAAGGTAGTACTATAAATATATATTTATTAATTTGTTTACCTATGAAATTCTCATAAAAATTATATTTACCATAAATTCATATTTGCCATAAACATTAACCTTAACATTCTGTTAGCTAACAGTTCATTCTGTTCTGTTAGATGGGCCAACTGGAAAACTACCCACCGATGATGGGTTGCAATTGGGAGCGTTTTTAACGAAACCCCGGGCCAAGCAATTCCACTCAGAGCGAACTCACTCAAAGCGGAGGCCACGCCCCTTGGCGCAGCTCATGCTTGTGTGTGTGTGCGTAGAGAGTGTACGTGAGAGTGTGAGAGCGAGCAGAGCTCTTTTTTATTTGTTAATCAAATACGGAGCCCCCTCTGGCCTACCCCCGACAATTACTGCATCAAGAGCGAACGAGATGGCAGATAAGGGGCCAGGGGTTGCAAGGGGGGACTTGGGGAAGCTGGGGGAAAATGGAAAATTTGTTAAGGAAAGCGGCGCAAGCTGGAGGATTTCCCAGTTGGCTAGCAAGCACAGAGGCAGCAGTAAAGTGGAACGCACGGCAGTTTTGGGCCCATATCTGCTGTTAAATAAATAAATAAATAAATTTAGCAATTAATACTATATAGTTATAGTTGTAGAGCGGCTTATCAGGCGATTTCTTAGCCCGCTTATCGCCGCTTGGATTGTCAATTTTTTCCTCTCGAGGGGCCATTAAAACGAGTATTTTTTTCCGGGAACTAAGGCATCCTCCTTATCAACCCCAAAAAGGCGATTAACAAGTGCGACGGCCAGTGACATAATCGACGAGATAGTTCCGAGCAGAGCCTGCGGTTTCGATTTCGATTGAAATCTTTCCAAATTGCTCGATTCTTGACTTATTTTCAGCCTGCCCCTAGAGTTCAGCAATTAATAAATTGCTGTTTTGCCAATAGGGGTTTACTCTTTTTAACCCGAAACCAGGAACGAGGAACCCTTGAACCCGAGCCACCAAGATGCTGCCGCTGCCTCATCAAAAGATGCTTAGTTTCCCCTTTTTTCATCGGCTCGTTTTGGGTGCAAAAAACCCCGAAAAGAAATTAATTTCTGTTAAAGAGTTCCTCGAGAGGGCAAGGCGCAGCGAAAGGAGAGGGTAAAAAAGTGGTGAAGGGATGACGATGCTGAGCCGGGATCTTGGCCAGATCAAAGATGCTCGACCAACAGAAGTGTGTTTTCTGCTTTCCTTCTTTTTGTGATTTTAGGGTAAAATCTTTGAACTTTCCACGTTAATTGTTGCTGACACGGGCAGGGGGTTCACAGAGGTGACAAGCTGCTCTCTGGTCCAGTTAAAAAACTGAACTCCTGGCATCTGATGGACATTTGACCGTTAGAACTGGACCAAAGTCTACCTTTTCTATGGGAAACTTTCAGTTTGTAATATATTATAAAAATAATTCACAAGGGAAAAATAGTTCCCAAGAACCGCAATTCGTTGGAAATGAAATCTAAGGCAATAAAAATATGCAGAAATATGTGGTCATTCCTCTGACTTGAAAGTCTCTGTGGAAAACAGCATTGTTTGAAATTTATAACCGACGTTTTTTTCGCCAAATCACAAGCAGAACATAAAAACCGAATTAGTCGCGGCGACACATCAAATCGAAAATGATAATTAATTATACTGGCCACCGAACTGTAACTGCAACTATGCAATTTTTCGCACTCAGTTCGCTTTTCCATTTCCCCGGACACAGAAAAAATGGGTGAAAAAAGCAGCGCATAAAACTGAAAAATCAAACGGAAATTAACGGAAAATCTATTGAAAATATCCCGAAAATAATTGTCAAGCGGAACGTGGTGGTGAGAGGAGGAAAACTGCCGGGGAAGGGGCAGCGTTAAATGCGAGGGGAGGCTGCGCGGTTTTTGCATATGCGCTGGCATAGAAAATTGCAGCGAGTCCCCGAGGAAATGTGTCCTGGATCCTTGCCCGATGGGTGTGTTTGCTTGTGTGCGAGTGTGCAGCGACCTCTGACCCAGATTCCTTGGACCCTGCAAATATTTTCCTTACCTTTTTGCATACAGCGGCGTCTTGAATAATACTTTAGCGGCGTTGAAGGCAAACAAATTCATTTCCAGGGAAGAAAGGAGCAAAGCCGCGTGGCATCAGTTGTTTTGTTCCTGGCACGAAGTTGACTTTATTATATTCATAAATATTTATTGACAGCTCGAAATGCGCTCACAATGGGCTATTTTGGATTTGTTTTGTTCGCGCACAGGCCTTGGAGGATTTTTACCAAATTTTCATTAAGATTATGCTGTATTCTTGGCACCTTTAAGAAGGTTCCCTTCTGATTTGAGTGAATGAATAGCAAAAATCAGATTTATTGTTGATCGAATTTCGATGGGAGCCAAATAGCATGGAATTCCCGCCAAAAACTCTTGAGCTGAGTTACTTCAATGGTCACAACGAACAATATCCAAGTATCGCACTTTAATAAAGTCCCGAATGCCGGACTAATTCGAGGGCTGACCAACGGATTCGATGTGCACCATAAAAACATAAAAGTCTCGGCACCCAAACTCCTTCTATCGACAGCTAATTGAATCCGGGCAAGTATCCGGCGGTAAGACAGCTGCCCGTCCCCCGAAGATATGCCAATGGCGATACGATTGTCATGCCTATATCTCTGTAAATGCTGTCACGCATAATAAGCTGACCGGCAGCGCGATTTGCGATTTCAGTTTTATGGATTTCTAATGAAAATTCTTCGAGCTTCCTTGGGACACCGGGAGACACACCTGGACAGATAGCCGAGCAACCCTTCGGTGTGGACAGCGGTGACCCCGCTGACCTCGCAACGGTTCCTGCATTTGCATACTTCGTGGACCTCGAGTTGCTTTGGGTGCATGATTTGTATAATTTTCCTCAAAAGAAAAACTCGAATTTTTTGGGATAAAATCGAGGTGATTTTTAATGAAATTTCCTCCGTTCTCAGGGGTATAAAGAGGACAAGCAGTGAACCATTTGATTTGTAGTTTCCCCTGGCTATATCCCTCCATCCTTATCCCCGCGCTACTTAATTAATATTACAATACCATTTTGCGAATTCTGATCCTTGGAAAATGTCCTCGAACTACTATGATTGACACTTCGCTGGCGTTTCAATCAAAATTCCATTATTGCTTCGTGTGTGTTTTTAATTGTGTTTGACAAAGTTGCGAAACAAGATGTTAACCCCGGGGGTTGACTTTCGACGGCGGGAGATGGGGATGCGGCATCAGCAGCAGCATCTTGATCTTGGGAAGAGATCTCCGAGATCTCTGACAGCAGCTGCGCTCCGAAGACTGACATTTGACCGTTGGTCAGCTGGGCTGCCAAAGGGTTGACCAGCTCAAAGTTCGGGGCCAGCTTATGGGAAGGGGTTAGACCTTAATGATGTTTGAAATAGATGCTGGAAATCTAACGGAAACTGTGCAGACCATTTTAGAAATAGAAAACGCTCTATATTAATTAAATTTAAAATTAAAACACAAATAAATTGAACTTTTAAAAAACTCTTCCTCCAAAAACTCTAATCAAAACCCGGCACCAAGTATCAAATAACACTATTTCGCGGTCCTTAATTGCCTAAGGCCTAGTGAAATCATCGCAAATTGGGCTATAACATAACAATTGCGGCCGTCAGACAAGAGAGCTCACAAAATGGGCTTACTAATGTTTGCGGTTTTGATTTCAAAGGATGCTCGATGAGGGATGGCCCAAAGTCACCGAAATTGATACAGATCCTGTAGGATGGGCCGGATCCTGCGCCCGCCGCCAAGGGGTTGCAACTGTGGCAACGAGTTGAGCCGCGACAATCGAGGAGTTTCTCGGTTTGTTTCTCTTTCTGCCCAAAGTATCGCATTACCCGGCTGATTGCGATCTGTTAACCCGTATTTGTCAGCCTCCGGCAATCACATTCGTCGCCCGTCAAGGGAGTGGGAAGTGCCGCGTGCCCCGGCATTATCTAATTACCGCATTAGCCGCCTCAGACTACAGCTGCCGTCGGAATAGGAAATAGTTTAAGTCGGACGAGATGTCTTTGTCTTGGCCAGAAGGTGTTGGCCATGGTAGCCAGGCCATTGTGCGCAAGGTGACACACCTACCGACCGATGGTTGCAGGGGTGTGGCATTGTCCTGCCGCTCCGGTTTCGGTGTGATTTACGGGCCGACGAAAGGACCTGAGGCGGGAGGAGATGGTGTTTGTCCGGCTACCAAAATAATTGACCATATTTATGGACATTACAGCCTTTTATGTCTTCATGTCGGCACATTTGCCTTTGGTCATTCGGAGCTCATTCGTTGGACAACTATTTTAGTGAGGTGCTCACGCTCCCCCGCTCTCGCCGGCAATTGTTTTAGGCCGTGTTTTTGTGGCAGCCGAACTTCCTTCCGTTGGCAATTTCATGGTCACTTTGTGGGCGTGCTGACTTGGCCCATTGTCTTGGCCACCAGCAGATGCTGTGCTCGGCAAAAAGGTGATGATGGGCAGGAGCTGGGGCTCCGGAGATTTACGGTTTGCCCAAAACTATTTCGTTTGAGTTCTACACAAATATTTACAAGAGCCCGAACCTCTGCCCCAAGGCCCTGGCCCGGGTCCAGGCCTGCACCGCTGGGATCAGCAGACTGCTTAACCCCTTTTATGAAATCGCTTGACAAAAACATGAGGAGAAACCCAGAAGCTCCGAAACTCTGGTTTCGCAAGCGGCCGCCGCGTATTAAAATGTCAGGCGGACCAACGTGTCAACCTCCGGTGGCAAATGTCAATACAAGGGGTCCAGCTCCCCAGTTCCCGTCAATTATTTTATTATGATTCCCATTCACCTCCCGCTCCGCCGCTGCCCCGTCACTCTGCTCATTTGTTTGTCATTTGCCGACTTCGAACTGCCGGCTAATTGTGGCTGCTTTTTGCTTTCTGCTAAATGCATTTTGATTTTGCAACTGCCTTTTGCCGGCGAAGGCAGAAGTTCGTGATCTGTGGCAATCGCTTGACATTTACAAGGCGGCGGACTTTTGTTTTTAATTAGACTCGGAGTCGGAGTCAGACTGGGAGTCGGAGTGGCAGTAGGAGTAGCAGTGGAGGCCTGGCTGGGTGGTCTCCGCTCCATGGCTGATTATCGACGCGCGGGCTTAGATCTTTGCCGTCGATTAAGCTGCTTAATGCCATTAACATGATTAAGAGCAGCTCCGCTGGCAGCTCCACTCGGCGCTCTCCCCAGGCCGTCGCGCCATTGTAGTTGCGTGGAAAACCCATTCAGATCGCCGGCCATTCACAGGAGTTCCGATCCGCTAATTGAGCAATTGAACTCTGATCGCAGCCTCCGGAAGATTGGCTCTTAATTCATAATCAAATGATGCGAACACACTCGGCTCGGCTCAAAGCCCGGGGATTGGTTTCGGTGAGTTCAGAGCTGACCGACCACTGGAGATATCCCGTTTGGCAGGCTCTGGCCAGGGGTGAGTGCTTTCGGGTCAGAGGTCAGGCTGGACGAAAACTTCTCATGGGTCAGGGCGATCAACTCGATTTCGGACACGGAAAAACGAGTTTCGCTACCAATTTCGGTTCCATTTTAAGCACTCATTTCTCGAGCATGACCTTTGAACTTAGCCCAAAAATCCAGAACGGGCCAATATTACCAGAAATCCATCCGTAGGTTCTGTGGGAAACAGTCTCGAACTTAGCCAGCTGCCCCGCTTACTTGATTCCAACTCGTATTTTCGGAGAACTTTTTATCAACGAGAGGAAGGCGCAGATAACGGCGGGCAAACAACCGAATTTGCCCAAAAACCTATTTACACTTAGCGGCAACATTCGTTGGCATTCCCCGTGTATCTGGGAGATACGAGCGGCGGGCCAGATCGGTGGGATGCCATTCCGATTGCAGCGCCGAATCTAATTTTATGAATGAACCGACTCAGCCAAGTGCGAGTATGCGTAATGCAGTAACAAGTAACAAGTCAACACGGCGACCGAAACTAAGCCCAAACTAATGAATAGAACTGCTCTCGGAGCGGCGAGCAAACTAGGTTTATCTGCGGGCAAATATTTGTCACGATAATAGTGATGACTGGCACTGCATCTGGGTCGGGTCGCCCTCGAGATGGTTCCGCGCTCCGGGCTCCCAGATCCGCAGGTGAGCTCTCGCTGCTATCTGGTGGGAACCCACGCAGAGCCCTCCGAACGGAAGTCTAGGGCTAGATAAAAGTGGTTCCGATGTGGAAACATCTGGGGCTTCGCCTCCACCCCCACCCTAAGTAAATGCAAATGCCACTCGGCACATCCGGGATCGCCTGTGATATACGATTTCTGCCGGGCTCAGCCGGCTGGCTAATTACTTCCACCCAATCGAAGGTGACCACTCGGTCCGATCTGCGACAGAAACAGAAGCTCTGCGGCACCGGAACCCAACCCGATACCCAATACCCGAGTCACCCTCGACTTGCCTGGAACTTAATTGCCGAAACCCAATAATTCTCACATTCAAAGCTGACTTTGATTGCCCTGCGCGGTTTCCGATTTCCAGGAGGGAGCCAGAAAGGGTTGCGTCCAGGAGTTAGGGTTGCTTGGCCGCCCAATAATATTTAATAACAATTGATATAAATATTGAAAGTATTATTGAGTCATAAAGTGGCATAGCCTTCGATGGACGTGAAATTTGAGTTGGTTGCGGCACTCCTGATCCCATGTAATCTCATCGGGCTTATCGTGGACCGCAGGGCGGCTCGTAAATAACATTCGAACTGCTCAATTTTCAGTGTAACTCTCCGCGGCGATAAAGGCTTATCGCAGGGCGAGAACTATAACTGGAACAGGCCCAAGAGATAGTCCAGCCTCGGATTTCAGATCTCGGCTCGTAAAAATCGTAAATAAATCAGCCGCCAGCTCGAAGAAGCGATAGCAGAAGGATTTGGTACGTTTCCCCACCGAGATGGCTGACGAGACTTCCCCCCAGGTCCAATTAAAATCATCTAGCTTCGCCCAACTCCCGATCCAAGGGGAGCACATCCTGTATCGCTTCTCACGGAAATCATTCAGAATTTTTTTTAATTTTTTCCAAGCTGTTTTTTCCGTAACAAATTCCAGCGGGCTTGAGAAATGCACGTCGCGCCCCCGCCCCAACTTCTGGTTAAATATTTGTAGAATCAGACTCAGCCATAAATTGTAATCTTCCACGGGCGAGTTGCCGCTAAAGATCCTGGCGCAGTGGATGTCACTTTAGGATCTGTTATTGTTTTTTTAATACTTGTCCAGATGTTGCCATAGACGGGCACGGCGACTCCATGTGTCAATGACTTTTTTGGTATTTAAATGCTGTGCTCGGGGTTTGTTCTCACACTGTAGTTGTCGTGTAGCTAATTTGTGATTTCTGGTGTTTTCGGTGTTGGATTGGTTTTACGCTCGCCTTGAAAACCATTTTCCGGCTATTGATTTCCATTGAGTGAAGTCGGGATGGATGACATGAAAGTGCTGAGATGATTTATTGACATGGGGTTTTACCCCAGCTCCCGCGAGCAATTGGGATGGGATTGGGGCTTGCATTTCCCAGTTTGGTCCTGGGAAAGTCACGGTTGCGCACCTGTTTGGCCAGGGGATATCCCTGACTATCCTGTGCGTATCCTGTAAGGACATCCTGCATCCGTGTTTGCCTCAGGACATCCACCAAGGAAATCGGTCTGCTCCAAAATCACGTAAACATCGTACAAGATATTATTTACTTACCGCATAGGGGAAAACACTGAGGCCTTTCCCAAGGATATTCAACTACACGGGAACAAAGCGGAAAACTGCATTTTCCACAGTAATCCCCCCACAGCACACAACGCCTGTGCGCAGGCCTCGCTGCAATGAGCGTAATTTGAAGACCGCGAGAAAGGCGAGTGGATTATCCACCGGGGAACACAGTGCCTCACGGATTTCCAATTCGATTTTCCCACAATGGGACGACAGAGGGACAGCGGTAAAATTAGTCTTTCTTTATGCTTAATTAGGATCTCGGCTTGAGTTTCCCGCGGCAGGAAGTGCAGTGCTCCAAGCCAGCTAGGCCTGGGCTGGCTGCCAGTTGACAGTTGATCCCGCCTCTACCTGGGCACATGCTGCGGTTTTCCATAGTTTGCTTTGTTTGCCATTTAATTGCACTTGCAACCGTGGAAATCTCGACCGCAGCAGGGTCAAGTGCAGCAGTGTGTCAAACGGAAGGAGCCGAAGGACTTCTACCTGCGAGGGCCTACACAGGCGCGGCTTCGGTTTCACTGCCAGCTGTAGTTCACAGGACATGGTCAGCGGTGGACAGCACTTTTGGCACTCGTTCTGCGGTCTAGCGGACATGTGTCTCCAGTTTGTGCTGTGTCAGGGACGAAGGGCATTGACAGGAAGGAAGGGCTCGCTTGCGACAGGCGTGGGGTTAGATAGGGTTGAGGGAGGATAGAACTTAAGAATTCCTTGTGTTTTTGTTAGAAGTTACTAAGTACTGTTACAGTTTTTAAATTTGGTATAAATAATTATTCCCAATTAATTAAATTTGAATATTGAGCTCCATTTATTTTTCTGCTTAAAGACAGACGGTGAAGCACAACAGCGGAAAATCTTAACAAGCTGCAGCATCTGCGGCTGGGGTTGAGTCTTCTGGCATGTGTCTTCTATGGGTTTGATTGCCTCGTTTGCTGTTTAATCGCTGTTGACGTGCATAAATTTCGATCCCCGGCTGCGGCTGTCACCCCTTTTCGGCTGATTTGTTTGGTAAACAAGCGGATTAGGCACCAGGGAAATCCGAGATCGCCCCAAGTCGGAAGCCAGCGAAGTGTCGCCCTGATTCGGGGTAAGGTGAGACACTCCGATTGGGAAGTGCTCGAAATGGTTTCATTGACAACTGTCAGAAAGACAGTTCTATATTTGGAATCGCCTCGGCGGAGTGGCCTCTGAAATTCCCACAGTTTGCCCCAGGAGCAGTTCTGGGAGGAACTACAATTAAAATTTAATTTTAAAGCCAACACTAATTATATTTTTCCCCTCTAGCTAAAACTGCGCCTAATTTCCCTGTTCGAGCAGGAGTACAACCCCCATGTTCGAGTACCAAGCATGTCCCTGCGGCGATCCTTCGTTTTCTCCCCCCGATCCTGTCGCAGGTGGCTCGTTTCAGAGTTTTTTCCTCTCTCCGAGCGAACAAGGCTTGCGTGCCTAGGCCGCGACACAGAGATTTCTACGGGCTTGGTGTACCAATTTTATAGTTTCCGGATCAAAAGATCACTTCCTGCGGGGAATATGACTGGATGCTCAGGCGACTTTTGGTGGGAAAGTTTCGAAAATTCCTCTCAGACGTAGTCCTTGTTTTTTTTTTGTGGTTAGCTAATGATATGCTTTGACATGGGACATGCATTACTTGGGAATCGATTTCGTAGTCAAAGTCATTATAATTTTTCAATTCTACCCTGCTGTCAAACAGCATACATATTTAAAATCTATTCAAGTCTTTTAAAACAAAATATATTTTTATAGAAGACCTCTTAACGAAATTTCCGTTGCGATCAGTGTATAATCGTTACCATGCACCGCTGGTTCTTTGCCAACGAACGGGAGGAGTGCGATCCCAGTCTGAATGATGGACTCGTTGAGGAGAGCGAGTGCGCTGAGGAGCCAGAGGCACCGCCACCGGTGCCCACCACCGAGTGGCCCTTCGCCGTGGTCTACCACCACAAACTCGGTGGCAATGAATACATTGGCATCTCCGGTAACTGCCAGTCGCTGGGCTTCTGGGCGCCCAAGGACGTGTTCATCATGGCCAAGCAGGAGTGCTCCAACTGCATGTGCAAGTGCCACACATACGAAGCTGTAGTGACCATTCCCCGAAACATTGACATCCACTATCGATACTGCGTCGTGGTCTACGACCCGCTGGCCAAAGACTGCTACATACGTTTTTGGGAAGCGCAGCTCCAGCCGCGGGTCATCCGCACTTGCCAGAACCTGCTCAAGGACGCCGACTGCTTCGGTCATCCACACGTTAATGAGGAAGACAACCGCGTGGACCGCGGCTGGGTGACCACGGAGTCCATAGTGCAGTTGAAGTTCTTTAATGCCCCCTTCCAGTGGCAGCGCCAGAAGCCGCGGCTGCTCAATGTCCATGTGACGCCGATGTACGAGGCGGACATTGCCTGCAAAGGGGCCTCCCTTCAAGCCGCAGTGAAAAAAACATCAGTGCCGCGTCTCAGCCACTACCTGTCCAACCATGATTTCCAGAACTTGAGCCTTGAACTTCGAATGGCCTACACTGAGGTGGCCAATCTGCGCTCCACCAAGCCCCTGGAGTTCCAGCCCATTTTCGGTGTGCCCTGCGGACCAAAGGACCTGCAGCTGTTCCACTGCACAGTGGCCTACCCGGAGGAGACGCTCTACCGACTAGACCTATACACCTACGCCCACAAAGCGGCGTCGGATGAGCCGCCGTATCACTACGGCTACGGGTTCCTGCAACCGAACCAGTTGCTGGGCAGCGAGGGCTCCGCCCAGGTGAAGATTACTTGCGCCTCCACGCATAGGCCACTGATGGAGTTGACCGTGCAATACCTGGTCATACGTCCGCTGCAGGGCTTCCAGTGCGACATGAGCCGGAGCTACGAACGCTATTGGCGCAGGAGCCGCTTGTGCATGGACATCGGTCACCGGGGATCGGGCAAGACCTACCGGAACGGCGTCGACCTATTCCGCGAGAATACGCTCTACGGATTCAAGCAAGCCGCATTATCCAATGCTGACATGGTGGAACTGGACGTTCAACTCACCCAGGACGCCCAGGTGGTGGTATACCACGACTTTGTGCTGCGCTTTCTGCAGCAACGCACTCCCAGCTATGAGGAGCTGCTGGAGAGCCAGGACCTGCTGGTCTTCCCCTACGAGAAGCTCAACAAGTTAATGCTGCTCAGCATGGGCGGCTCTAAGCGCAAGGACCATGTCGCTGTGCCGCTGGAGGCCTTCACCTATGAGCAGCTGAAGGAAGTGCGTGTCCTGCGCTTCGCCGGAAGCAAAAGTTGCGAGTTATTCTGTGACGAGATGCTTAACGACCAGCGGCCCTTTCCTCTGCTTATGGAGCTGTTCCAGCTAGATGACGAGGCTATGCCCAGCACCGTGGGCTTCAACATCGAAATCAAATGGCCACAGCTGGACAACTCGAGGCGCTGGGAGGCGGGCAGCTTCAAGCCCACCTTTGATCGCAACTTGTATGTGGACACGATACTTAAAGTTGTTCTGGAGAACGCCGGGCGTAGGCGCATCATGTTCTCCTGCTCAGACGCGGACATCTGTGCGATGGTGCGCTACAAGCAGAACCTCTATCCGGTGATCCTGCTCTCCGCGGACCCGAATACACCGGTCCAGTACGCCGACGAGCGGGTCAGTCGACTAAGGACTGCCGTCCAGGTGTGCAACTCCCTGGAGTTCTTCGGCCTGAGCCTGCACACCAACACTGTGCTCGAGGACCTCTCGTTGAAGTCCTTGATGCGCCCGTTCGATCTGCAGGTGCTGGCCTGGGGTGGTACCGCCACCAGTGCAGAGGTGCGCAACCGGCTGAGGCGTTTCGGCGTGGTGGGCATCATCTTCGACCGCATCAACCAGCTGGAGCAGGTGGGCGAGGAACTGCAGGGCGGGACAGTGTGCATTATCGACTCGATGACCACGCGGCCGATTATCCAGGAGGTGGAAGTGGAGGAGTGGCGCCTGAAATGCGGCTACATGCGGGAGACCACCGTGGGGTATCCCAACGATCCTGAAGAATAAAGATTCACAAGCTATGCGCGCTGCTAATCCCGCTCCTGGTCCCATAATCACTTGCCAACGTCCGAGGCAGACCATAAAGACAAAGGGCATTACAGGACTAAGCCGAGAATATCCCGAAGACCAAAGTTATGGCTACTGTCAACCCCTTCGCACACCCCCCGCCAATTGGCAAACTTTTCGCAAACACTCGCACTGCAGATGATAAGCTCATGTGAACTATTGCCGGGTAGATAAACAAAGGACACAAAGGAACACGACCGCACCAGGAAGATGCTGCCAGGGGGCGAGAAGGGGTTAAGGCAAGCCAAGGTCCAGGGTCCAGGAGAACCTCGTAACTGATATCCCGTGGCGAATGGGTTTCCTTTATAGGCCGTTGCACACTTTGGCTACACTCACTCGAGGCTGGTCGCTCGTCTTGTGCCCAACCCCTTAACATCCTTGATATCCTTTTGCATGTCAGTCGCTGCTCTCCCGGTGGGATGTGGGCTCGGTTGTTTTGCAACTTCCTTCATTCCATTGTGCTGTTTATCATAATTTTTCAATTTAACACGGGACAGGGACAGCCAGCACACCTCACATCCTGGCTCCTTGCTCCTCGCTGCTGGCGTATAGTTCCCAATGTTTACTTGCGCAAACATCCTTTGACGAACTTTGTCCATTGTCCAGACATCGCTTTGACGACGGCTTAGCCGTTATAGGACTTTCGTTTTTGCATTCTCATCGATTCCTCGTGTCCGCATGTGTTTGCTTTTTGCCCAGAAAGGACCTCTTCCATCCGATTTCGCAGCCATCGTCCTGCACTTCCCGGCGCCCGTTAAGGATGACGTTATTAATGAGCATTTTGACACTTACGTCTTGACATTTGCACAGCTGGCCGTTTGTCTTAGGACTTTCGGCCATTGGCGCGAGTGGAAAAGGTCAACTGGCGTCCTTTCTTTTCTTTCAACTATCAGGACGTATTCCGTCTGCAATTTAAATAAATGTGTAATTATGTTTACTCTAGCAGGGGATCTGGGGCTACCGAACGATTGATGATATTACCTTATATCCGAAGGAGACGTTTGCTTAGGTATTAACTGCTTAAGGCAAACTATATTTAATATCTATGAAGAAGTCTTAAATAATTGATTGATTAGTTAGATGTATAAACATTATTTTTAGAGAAAAGTTTGCATATCTCTAATAGGTTTTCCTTTATTATGGAATTTATTAATAATTTAACATTTACAAATTTATTTAATGTAGAACTTAAGTCAGCTTGAAATAATCTGCTTTTCAACAAGTTCTTAATATCCAGTAACTTACAAATATGAATTTCACCCATTCCTAGTTCTCCACCGAGCGCTCAAACGCTCTCCACCAAATAATCAAATTAATTCATATGTCCCAAGATGGGAAAACAAACTTTTGCAATCCGGCAGGAGGAAGCCCTTAACCCCTTACTCTTCGACACTGTCCGGTTTTAGCTCGGGGCAGCTGTCTTCAGGGCGATCGGATGACCGCCCCACCCCACTCGATTCCAGCCCATTGCATTCCTTAGGCCGTCCTTTGTCCGGGATTGTTTGCCTTCAATTTGACTACAAACCATAATTTATCTTTTCAGACGTGTTGGTCAGCGCGACAATGGCGGGCCGGCCAGCGTCAAGGATTATTGATTATGCAAAGTGCCCGCTGCCCAGGACAATGCCGGGAAAAAACAAAGGCTTAAGCAAAGAGCGAAGAAAGGATTCCCGGCCAAAGAAGTCTCAAGCTGGGCGAAGGAAGGGGTTGCTCGCTGGACAGCGGTCAGTGGAAGCCATGAGATGGCAGTGCTGGAATCCGATGAGCCGGGAAAGTATCCCCTTACAGGACACAGCGCGTGTGTTTTCGCCCATTAGAGAGATAATAGTTTTCGCCGCTTCTCTTCCTCCTCGGCGTTAATGGTCAGTTTCTCTATTTTGGCATGGTTAATTAATATCCAGCTCCGGCCGAGTGTGAGAAAGTTGAAGGCAAAGGTGAGACTGGGCGAGGTGAGAGGCCCAATCTGTTGACGGATGCTGATGGATTAGTCAAATAATTAATGATGTATCCGTAACTGTAACTGTATCTGGTTTGGGAATTTACACAAGCTGACCAAGTAAATGCTGGCCATTAATAGGACAGGACCTTTTATTCGTGTACCAAACTGATGCCTAATTGTTTGGTTGATTAAATTTCAGAACAAATATTGGACAACTTTGCAATTAAACAAATAAAACAACCTGAAATTCTGTCGAAGCTGTCAATTAAGCACAGCTTACATATCTTTAATGGCTCTAATTAATATTTTACTCTTGAAATGTTAGGTTTGAGTTTCAGACAGCTTTAGACACAGCTTAAATCTGACATAATTTTAATGTTGATTGTCGACGTTAATACAAGTATTTGGTTTATAGTTTTTTCAGAAAGACATTATTTACAATGTAGTCCTAGAAATAATTAAATGTTTTTATATTATACAACCATTATTACTTTTTCGTTATATATTAGATTAAAACGATGACAACCATATAATGTACATAAATAAAAAAATTAAACAAGGAAAAATACTCAGATGAGTGACAAATACAAGAGATAAGAAAAAATTGAATAGTTTATGAAAAAACAAATGAATTTAAAGTTTTGCTAAGAGATAATATAGAATCAGAAAAATGCTGCGTTCCTTATTTATCAAATTAGCTACTTTGGAAACATGAAACAAACCACATTGGACTTGGGGTTTCTCCGGAATATGGCTTTTCCCATATCAGCAAACAGAATATATAAAAAATCATCAATCCCCACCCAGTACCAAGGAATTGTTTTGAGCAAGAAATATAAATCGAATCGAGGGAAAGAATCTTCAGCTTCTGTTTCGTTCTGTGGGCTGATTTCTTCTTGATGTTTCCACTCAGAGACCCAGTGCGGCTGCAGACAGTTGGTGATAAGGAGCACTTCGTTCCCCGAACGAGGCGAATGACGCTGATAAGCGCCATTTGAGAGAGCACGGCTGAGGCGGGGTCAGCTGACCCCCTTTTAAGCAGAGACTTGTGCGCGTCCGATCGTCAAAAAGTGCCTCCGAGATTGCCACTCAACCATTCTGCTAATCTATCAGTCGAGTGTCCGTCGTTGTTTTCGTTTTGTTTTGCAGCCCGTCAATTTTCTAGCCGAAAATGTAAACAAACAGAGCATAAGAAAAATATAGAAAAACCTCCCCACATGCTTAATGAACAAATAAGTAGCTATAAATACAGAGGAGCACATATGTACATAAGGGTGTGTCCACAGATCTTATTAATAACAAATAAGAAACTATAAAGTTTAAGTTAATATATAGTAAATGAGAAAATATATATTCTTTCAATAATATTGAACTACGTTTTATAGACTTAAATTATCTTAAGAAATAATTAAAATAGTTACAATGCCAAGTTAGCAAGACAAAATGTATATATTAATTTCCTAGGGTTTTCTAGGGAAATCCTAGGGAAATTACCTTATGTACAGTACCCCATATACGTCTCTGTGGCTCTTATCAGTCCGCGGAGGATGCGAATTGTTGTTTACATAAGACTTTTAATAGACAGAAAGAGCGAGAGGCGCAAGATTAAACTGGCTGCAAAAACTGAACTTTTGTCCTGCGACAGCAGCCGCGTTCCCTGATCTTTGGCGACATCAATTTTTAGGGTGAACAATTTCAATTAGGTTCACGTTGAACCGCGATCGCGATTAACGCACCGCCAGTAGTTTCTGATAATGCAATTGTTGTGCAATCGCCAGTAAGTGTTAATCGGGGAAGGGGTGGTCGGCTCCGGATCCCACGCTACGGAAGACCAAGACCCAGACCGAGACCGAGAATGAGACAAAGGCCGCCCATTGGCGATGGACAATGGCTGGATACTCATGCGGTCGGCGGCTGCCATTAGAATCGCATTAGGGTGCCCACTCACAGGAGCATTTACAGCGGCAGCATATGCCCGAGATGCAGATACACACGTACTGCGAGATACTTGAGTCGACGACGACGGCTGCCGCTGCCGCTGCTGCTTAGGATCCAAACAAAGGCGCCTTTTGTTGGCCGGATGGATGGATGGGTTCACATGCTCCTCTTCGCCCTCCTCTCCTCTCTTGGCCAACCGCAAATGAGGCAAAATTGTCGCCGGCCGAGAGTTTACACACGCAGCAGGGACTTGACAAGATAACAAGATGCAACTGTGAGATACGAAGTACCGTTTACCGAGGCGCTCGCACACAGCTTGACTATTTCCCAGATCTTATCCCCCGAGAGTCACTCAAAGGACATTAGCCGGCTGGCCGTAGTCATTGAAATCCCCTCCGCTGTCGCTGCCTTTTCTGGAGTTTCTGGCCCATAACTCTTGGCACTTTATGCAGCCGGCTTTGTTTGGCCACAAAAGTGTCGCTGACCAGAGCGATGTAATCGATTGAAACTACAGCTTCCTTCCGCAATTCATGTCAGACCCTAAATTCCCAATTTTAGGGCCAGAAGGATTTATTCCGAGCCTTTGATTGGCCTCTCTAACTCGTGGGACCCCAAAGCAGGGTACGATTTGATGTCGCCAGCATTCTTTTAGCATACATTCCTCTCGCTGAAAGCCCTGAAAGGATAATGCAAACGAGCACTCGAGACCCAGCTGAAGCAGAGCCTCTCTGCACATGAATATGTAATTTCGTCCGGACATGAATAAAAGGATGTGACAAAGAACCTCGAGTGGCCATTGAGGGTAGTCCATTTCAGGGGGTGTGGGTGAGCTCTGAAAGGAATCAAAATTAAGTGGAAACTTTGAGCAGTTCGCCAAGAAAAGCCTAATTCAAAGGCGCCATAAACCTTTTTCGCCATGACAACATATTAAATGAGACTTAGGGCGCAAACAATGCGGCTTTCAGGCATTCTGCATTCGGTAGCACCCACCTTCGCTGAAAAGTTTAAGCGATTAGCGCAATTTAGCGAAAATAACATGCGAAATTGCTCGGCTGAACGCCTTTTCAATGGCACTCTCAGATACGCCTCTAGATACACGGGCATAGTGCGAAAAGGGGAATCCCGCTGAGCCGCTTTTCGAGCGCCCTTAATGTGGGAAAATCGTCGTCACTTGTCAGCACACGCCCACCTCGAACAACCCCCGTTTCCCACACTCGCCCCCAGCCAAAGTGTTAAAGCACAATGGGAATGAGTCCAAACAATTGTTGCGGATCGAGCAGATCCTCTCAGCAACTCATCTGCAGAGCTCCTGGAGCGGATTGCCCATGCTAATCGGCGGATGCGTAAAACTCAATGAGCATTCAAGTGCCAGACAAAGGCATCTCAAATAAAGAAGCTACTGCCGAGCAAACAAACGGATATAGATACAGACTCGGAGTCTGGGATCGCGAACCCATAATCCTTTCAATGCGCCACTTAAGCCGATCACGGGCAAACCGGGGCAGGACCAAGGCAGGATCCTACGCGTGCAAGCTCCGTCGGCCTTCCATTGTGGACCATTTAGAGAGTGCGGTTCGTCGGGTGTTTAACCCATTTGTCCCGAGGTCTCAACTTGCAACTCGCAACTGAAACTCGACAAATTAGGGCACTCCGATTCCAGGGCCATTGTTCGGATGCTTTGTTTGGCCTTCCTCTTCTTAATGCCCAAGATCACAATGTTTGCATCAAGGGGTTGATCTCGTTGATCTCGTTTTTTATGCCTCCGATCCCTTTACCACCGATGTGATTTATATATTTGTTTAGCCTTTCACAGGACTATCTAGATCTGGGACAGCCGAATGCTGTTTGCGGACTGCTCCTCATTCGGCTTGACTTTTGCACTCTCATCTTTGGTCCGCTGCACGTGCCAATACATCTGAGTGATCTGAGGCGGTAAAAGGAGAATGGATGCAATTAAAGTCACTTAATTGTTTAATGACAGGCTGGAGATGGCAGCAAAGGCAACAATTTCACAGAGGCATAGCCCAAATTGGCATTCTAAGCGGTGTTTTAATGCCTTTATAATTAAGTATAATTGCCTGCTTAAAATAATAATACTACACTTTTTGCTCAGGTATTACATGAAAAGTAAACATATAAAAAATATATAAAGCTTATTCTGTCACTGTTGTTATAATTTATTTATTTTTAATACTGCTGTGCAATAATTAAAGCCATAAAGTTATAGCTCATCAAACCATCTTTGGCACATTTTAAGCCCACACTCGCCTCGCTGAAAGCCCGCCAATCTGAGCCGAAATTCAAATCAACTTTCGCTGCTACGCAAATTGTCCATTAGGCTAATTACGCAAACATTTGCGGATTTACTTATGCGAAAGATTGAAACGCAAACCTCTTGTTGAACACGAAAAATCCGGTGATTGATGGGCGCATTGTTCGGGCTTGGCAGTTGCGCCATGGCCATGCAAAGCAATTGTCTGGGCGCCCGGGATGGATTCGGATTACACCTGGACCTGGCCTGGTCCTGGTCCTGGACCTGGAGGACTGAGCGGAGCAAACAGATTACTTTCATAAATTAGACTTTATTAATCATTAAGGAGACAGCGACAGCAGCCGGGCAACTTCCAAGACGGGACGGTTGAAGGACAACGAGTAACGGGGTAGGGATTTCCTCAAAAGGATGCGGTCGAGGACTTACGAACAGTGGACAGTGGTCAGCGCATTGGTCAGTCACGCACGTAATTCCGACATTACCCCTTCGGGACATAGCATACACGACTCGGCACAACGGGATAGGCAGAGTTCAGAGGTCACCACCGTACTTTTGCCCATTTCTTCTCACAGTCCGGCCAGTCCGGCAGGAAACTTAAGACGTTTTCACGACGAATTTTAATGATTTTTGTATTCAAATGAGTCCTGCCCCAACCAGTTTGGGCTGTTACTCCAGCACCCAGGGGAGTGTCCAGGCAGCGACAGGACACGTATCCCGCTGACGGCTGGATTGGCCCAGCGAATCTCGTTCAAAATGGCCAATGTCCCGTGTTCCAACTGTCCAACTGTGCGACTGTCCAACTCCTTCTCGTGTGGCCTCCGCCAAAGGGGTCAGCCTGAAAGGGCAACAGTTGATGTCCAGGGCGCATGTGTTGAGTCCTGTCCTCGGTAGCCATTTTATAGCCAGCACCAAGCGAATAAAATGAATCCAGCTTGGAGCAAAAAATGCTTTCAATAAAGGATATCGTCGAATAGTTTGTGGCTGAACGCTTGAGCTTTGGAAAAAATTCAATTTGGCGCCGCAAATATTGCCAGCTGGCATTAAATAGAAAATGGCTTTCAGAACCGGAAGAGTTTATGCTCTAAAAAATAGGGAAAAAACTTATCAAGACTAACAGCTATTTATTTATCAATCTAAATAATTGAAATAGAAAAATAAATGAAAATAAATTTCAATTTAAAGATACTTAAAATATACTTAGTTTGGTAATGATTTTAAATGTATTTCTTATTATGTAGATGCTTATTTTTTATATAATAGTATTTTTTTAACTCGATATTATATCTTGACTTTGTGATTGCTGAATCTTTTTTTTGGTTACCAAAGTAAAACGAATGCCAAGGAAAATGTCTCGGAAGATGTTTTTATGATATCCGGACGATCTTTAGGTATCTTTAGAAATTTCCAAAAAGAAATTGGGATATCCGGCTTTCAAGTATTTTTTTCCCAAAAGAAATAAACACTTTAGGTTAACTTTGTCGTTGACTCGTGTGGACCATTAAAAACTTTTTATAATTTTGTGTAAACGGTATTTGGGCAGAATTATGCTTCGGGACCAATTCAACTCAACACATGAGTTTTTCCCGGCTTTTAATGGCTCTTTAACTGCTGGCCCAACGCTCTTTTTATGACCGCCACTTGACCAGGCCACCTTAGTTGGTTTGTTGACACCTGCATCTCAATCTCGGGTTGTTCTCGCAATATCTGTCTTTAGTTGTCACTTCTGTCTGCTCCGATTTAATCTTTGAACTCACCGACTTGGACGATCTTTCTAAACGTACTTACAGGTAGCACACTTTCGGAAGAATCTGGATTTCGGGCATCTTTTATTCTCAATTTAATGAAGATAAATCGCGGTGGATATTCATTAACTAGAGGGCCGAGGAACCAACGACAGCCGAATGAGAAACTGTTTGGGTTTGAAATTTCACCTTTTGACATCGGTGGAAGGACGTACTGGCGCACTCTCTGGTACTGGTACTGAACTCCCAGGAACGGTGACATTTAAATTAATAAACTGCCGGCGAGTTTGGGCCGTAACAGGCGCGTAACTGCAGTCAATTATTCGGCCGAAAATATCCTGTTTCCAGCATCCAGTTTCCACATCGGCAGCATCGCCATCATCATTATTATTAACACTTTCCACGGCTCCGGCGGACGGGCCACTTGAACTTGGTTCGGCAGTGGCTGCTCGGGTTGGTCCTCTCATTGTGTTTTTGTAATGCTATATAATTACACCATCAAGTTGACTGATGACACGGAATGAATCTTTGTCGCCCCTTACACAACATAATGCTCGCACACCCGAAATCTGCATAAATTCATAATTTTTCTTCGCCCCGAAGCCCGCGGCCAACCCTTGCCCGGTTTAGGGATGTCCTTGGGATATCGGCACCAGGGTTTGACTATCCCTTAAATATGAGGAAATTCTTTAAGAATCGATGATACAAGCCTAAGAAAATATTATGCTGATAATTGTTGTAGAAGTCTTCTTATTCTTTGATATTATTAAGATTTATTTAAATAAATAAATTTGTTTAGAAAGCTTAAACTTTAAGGATTAAACTAATGTGTTTGAATTCCAGTCTCATTGATAATTGTTCACTTTTGGCTAATGAGACTCGAAAGATTCTTTTATTGTCCACATTGATCTACCATTGACTGGGCTCCAAAGGCGTCGGAATGGGCTAATCCCTGCCATATGCCTGCTAATGCGTTCCATCTCGGCCCCGATATGTCATGGGGCACAATCGGAGGTGTCAAAAATTTTGACACTTCAATTTCTTCTCCTCGCAGAGCACGAGACAAATGAGCAGCGCGTGCGTTTCCTCGTTGCGTCACATGCGAATATCCTGCCAGGAGGAGGTGAGCGAGTGTGCCGGTGTGTGCCGGTGTGTGCGAGTGTGTGTAGGTGCAGCCGTCGTCTGTCAAATGCGTCTTGTCATGCATCACAAAAAGGAGAAACGAAACGAAATGAAATGAAAGCAGGACTGCGAGCCAGAAAAGAGCGGAGTCAAAGCAAACAGAGGGAAATGGCAGCGGAGAAAATTAAATTGAAAATTTCAACACAACCAGTAGTAGGTGGGGGGGAGGAGGGGCGGGGAAGGCTGCCACCAGGTTGCCACAGTTGACTCTTTTGATAAACAAACAGACAGCAGCCAGCAGACGGAATCATTGCGAAAATGTTGATTACAGCAAGCGAAGGAAACCCAGAAAAACCCAGAGCAAAATCGGAGCACTCACAGAAAAAATATATATAAAAGAATTATATAAGACGAGTCAAAAGAGATAATATATATTTTAAAAAAATATTTATATATTCGAATATTTATACAAATACTAAAATATATAGCCTTATTTTTCAAGAAGTAATCTAGATTTTTGAAAACCGGATTGGCGGCTTATCCTATTTATAAGTGATTTTTCCCAGTGCATTAGCAACAACGGCACACGGCGACACATGAGACCGCTGCTTCCGCCTTTGAGTCTCCGCAACCGCCAAAGGACATGCGCCAAAAAAAATGAAAAAGATAAAAAAGCAAGCGAAGGAGGACACGGAAATGAGAAGAGCGGAGGAGAAATGAAATAAAAATCCGTTCGCGACTCGCAACTTTCATGTGTATCCATGTCAGCCTGGCTTTTTGTGCCACTCGGAACGAGTTGTCAAATAAAAGGGAGCCGCGCTGCAGGATCGTTGACTTGGCTGGCTGCCATCAAAATGGCGTCTGGCCCGCACAAGGACTTTAAAAAGCTGCTCGGAAATCAATGTGGAAAAGTCAGCTGCGGCTGCCTGGCTGCTTGGCTGCCTCACCTGTCGCAGGACAAACAAGTTTTAATCAAAACGAAAAGGAGCAAGGCGGAGGGAAACTACAAATCACATTTCCTGTGGCAACATCAACTTCCTGTTTGGCATGGAAATCTCCCAGTCAGCGTTTCACACGCCGCCCCGACTCCACTCTCCCACTCATTCTCGTGACAACTGCAGCCGCTTTGATGTTGCATGCAGCGCATTTTCCGCTGTGTGTCACTTAATTGTCACTCCACTGCAGTCAGTCAGTCAGCCTGGTCAGTCATGCACTCAATCAGTGGCAGGACACTCGGCAGTGCCCAGGACACCTAGAGCAAAGGTAGTTCACCCCCTTTGGCCACTCCGCCCCCTCGATGAGGTGCAGTTTCAGTTCCCCTGCAGGAAGTCGGACTTCCTAAGCGGAACTGGCCGCATTGTCCTTCCATGGGAATGCCAGGACTCGCGGGGTGGCAACTTCAGCAGGACCAAAGTTGGTTCTTTGCGGTCTCTACGCTGGCAGGTCCTAATTGATGCAGTTAGCTGAGCGCTGTGACTGGAACCCTTTAATTGATACTTCGCTTGGGAATAGATTGGTACAGCACTGATAGCAACTTTGCGTGGAGTAATGTTTAGGTGGAGGTCCTTTCAAGGATGCAGTGAAATTTGCTCAAAAATTAATGGGAATGAGTCGGAGCAGAGTTTATTACTTAAGGTATTTCCTACAAAGAACAGAATGTACTATATTTATGAGGGAACGTAAAGTCTTTTACGCAAATCATAGAATTTTGGAAAGCAGAAAAGGACCTAACTAGCTTGTAAACATTTTAAGAGTTTTGTATTTTGATATATTCCCTCAGTAAAGTTACCATTTCTTTATAAATAAATTATTAAAGTATTTCGATCCGATTTTTATAATACTACATATAGTCTGTGGCTCCGAATAAATATAAAAAGTGAGCACAAGTGGCCATGAATTGTGATTAGGGAATTATTAACACCCACTTTATTATAGGCCCAGTTATTGGGATGTAATCTATCTGTTTTATGTGCGCTTACAAGCTCCCCCTCTGCTCCGACCGCGCTCATCGCTTGTTAATCGCACTTAAGGCCCCCAAAAAACCGACCAGCACCTGCTGCCCCACCACAGCGAGTGGCTGGGTGAAGCTTAGCCGGAATAAATCTACCATAAAGATGCCTGACATTATTCAAAATACCAGAACTACAAAATTCCCCAAATACCGAGCCAGAGAATCAGGAGGAGGAGCCGAACCGAGCTGGAGCAGTTGGACGGGCAAAAAAGGCAATAAAATGTAATGCCAGACGAGGGAGCCGCGAGATCGAGTGGAGCGTGGAGCGTGGAGGCACAAACGACTTCATTTTATCTTAATGTGCTAATAAATTTCCCAGAGACGAAATCTCTGCCAAAAACCAAATAAATTTACTAATACCAAAATTATCACAAACAGGGAGGGAGATGAAATGAAAAGGAAAATGAAATGGAGCGCCAAGTAGTTGACTGAGTGGCATGCGTGGAATCGGAGAAATGCAATTAAGGCGGCCAAATCATCTGGAGAAGCAGTCGTCGTCGCCGGTCGGCGGTCGGCGGAGAAGGGAGCCCGCATGGCGTCTTAAGTGTTTAAGTAGCTAAACGGCTGACAAGCGGAGGAGTTATGGCCCGGCCTGCAGTTTGAAGTTGGCGCGTGCTCCGCGGCCGCACTGCACCCACATCGCGCAAAGTAGTCTGTCAACACAGGGGATAGGGAGGCGATCCCGCTTGGATCTCCACTTGAGTCCATCGCTGACAATTCCACCCCCAGGCAGAGAGGCTCGTCTTCACCTCGCCGAATGAATTGCCCTAAAAGGGTTCATGCCTCGGGCTCGTAAATCTGATATTGCTCAAGTGGGGACCTGGCACTTAAGCTCGCTATATAGCCCATAGCTTCTATGGCATTGGAACAATTCATTCCAAATGGTTTTTCAAATTACCAAACTTGATATCTCAAGTTTTACGATCGTTTGATGGAAAAACGTAATTAATATGACATTTACGACTGCAGCAGCTGAAGAAATGAAAGATCTTGAAACTTTCTTCAGAATGAAACTAGGATATAATCCTGGACTGTACTTGGATTCCTTGGTTCGCGCCCTTCAAGCCGTTGCCACCCCTAAAAGTGTCGCCCAAGTGTCCCTACTTTCCGTATGCAGTCTCATGTGCATTATTTTGCATGTCTGGCGATTTGAGCAGCTCATGCGTAAAGGTCAAAAGATCAACGTCACCGGGGCTCGGACTGCAGGGACTCGGAAGGCAGAGGGGGAACGCGGACTGGAGGGAGGTTTTTCCAAGGAATTTCTCTACTTTTTCCGGCGTTAATGCTCTGATTTCGTTTTGAAAAATGTACGCAGCATTTGCATTTGTCCATTGTCCAGTTCGCTGATTAGGCGTGAAGTCTGGGATTTGAATAAGAGTGTTACCTTTGGTAACCCAAATGCAGTTACATACTGCTTTTTGGCGGGAAAGGAGAAGTAGATCGAAAACATAATAAATGGGTGAGAGTCACTTTACAATAAATTAAATTGCCTACAGAGTTTTCTCAGACGTTGAAAAGATTAAATGGTTCACGGTGAAACAGCACTGTGAATTTTAACAGTAAAACAAAGACTACTTTAATATTAATTTTAAATATATAAAAGAAATCTTCAAGCTGCATTATTGTTTAACAAATTAAATACTAAAAAAAACAACAGTTTTCTTTACTTTTTAAAGCAACTTAAACCCTAAATTACGTAGAACTTAGAACTGCAAACAAGAGTAACATAGATCTCATATAAAGCTTACTGCTCAATTCAAGTTACAGTACTCTGCATAGTAATTCACACACTAGAACCTTTCAGCATTCCAGAAGTTTTCTTAGGAAATCTCCACAAAAAAAGAGGTCAACATCTCTAATTAAGGTCACCTTCATCCCAGCTCCCTAGGCCATCAATTCTCTGCCGAACCAACAGCCTTACAACACGTTCCGCCTTATTATGACCATGCGAACAAAGAACAATAAAAAACAGAGCAAATTTTACCACCCCAGCGGGTCGGCAGGAAAAAAAATAACACTTAAAAAATTTGCAAACATGTTTTGCATACAGCAAAACCGATCATCAAATATATTCACATGCAATCACATTAAACTCACCGAAGAAAAGAACGGAATCTTAGGTAGATTTTCACCCAGAAAAACGCACTCGAGACAAAGCCGAGAAGATGTCCGGAGTGCAACCCCGAGGAGACATCCAGCTGCTGGGAGACGAGACCCACGTCACGATCGCGATCGGGACAGATCTTTTGTGCAAACTGGAGCGACCGAATGCGAGTGCGAAAATCTACCCCGTAATCGCACAGAAAAACCCGAAATAAAACGGAATAAAAGTCGGCTGGACAATGGAAAGTGGAGGGGGCGATTGAAAATGTTTATTTGCGTATCGAAATGTGCAAATTTTTTCAAATTTCGGTTTCTTGAATATTCATACATAAATCTTTTGGGAAAAGTAAATGTAAATTTCCGCATTGTTCCCTTTCCGATGAGCCGCAGGCCAAAGTTCGGCGGAAGTAGATATGAGAATAGTTTTCGAACTAAATCCAGTAGCTTACTAAGGCTGACATCACCTGTCCAAATCGAGAGCCGCAACACGATAATTGGTGTCATAAAAGTTAGTTAAATCATATTGGACGTCAGTCAAACCGGTGACATTCCCAAATTAGAAAGACCAAAGTTGTGGGGCGGCGACTCTCCGTTGCGTGATGATTGCCACGGCCATTGTTTTGATGACACGCCAAATGGTTTCTGTTTCCAAGACCATTCCACCTGTCAGCCAAGTGGACAGCTACCTGCACACACAATTACCGCCCGCATGACGAGGGCGTGCCGGGTGGCGCTTGCCATTTGGCCAGCTACACAGTGGGAAATGCAAGGTAATCTAGTTAGGTAAAGATTTATGAATATTTTATTTATGGTTTAAATTAAGGAATTATTTATTTGTTGTACATCTATAAGAAATATTCCAGAATCAACTTAAACTTTAGGAAGATACAAATATGATTGTCTAGTTTATATTTACATAACAATATCAACCTATTTATTTTGGTTTCAGTGTACATATATGGTCAATAAATGTGGTCTAGATTGTCCCCGCTGCACAGGCAATAATCACAAATTTACAGCTCGTCAGCGGGTCGAGTAAATGGCGACAGCGTTATGTCATTTGACGTTGATTTCTGATAGCGGTAATTATATGTAAATTAATTACAGGTCTCAGGGCAGGGCCAGTACTCCCTTATATGGCTTAATAGAGGCCTGCCCCCGGCCCCAGTATGATAGAGATATGGTACTTCTGCCCAACCCTGCTCAAAGCCTTTGGCCAAACTAGTTGTGGCATGCAAATTGACAAGTCCACGACTGCGCCCAGACAACTCCAGATACTCGACTCTGTGGCAGAGCCTGGCCGCAAGTGGCAGAGACAACTCAATGATGTCTGTAAATGTTACGCTCGATTGAGGATCCCCGGCCAGGGGACTGCATCCAGCAGACAGTGGATGCGAGTTAACATGAAATGGCAGATTCAGATACAGATGCAGCACAGTCAGATGCAGATTCGGATTCGGATTCGAATAGATATGGCGATGGCGATGGAGATGCAGTTGCAGATACAGTTGCGAGTGTGCAGCTGCCGAGCTGCGATCGAAGTGGCGCGATCATGTGCAAAATGTTTTTTCGGCGTACTGCTCCATGGAGGCACTTGACATGAAGAAATAATTCCATTGAGTTGGCAACTATGCCGGGAATCTCGGGCGAGACAAAATTAGACAAGAAGCGTGATTTACGGAACCCTTAAATCACATGACAACAACCCAGATCGCTGCAGATCGGGAATCGAAGAGCAAATGCGATGACAATGTCTGGGCAGCACATGTGTGCGAATGGAGATGGAAGTGGGTCTGGAAATGGGACTGGCACTGGCACTGGCACTGGGAGTGGGGCTGATGGGAGGCGGACAATGATACCGATACCGCGCCGATCGATCGTCGCTTTCCTCTGGCAGGCCCCCTGATTTATGGCACTGCATCCTCCAACAGATCAGACAGAACAGCTCCGAACAGAAACAGATCAAAGCAAATCAGGGAGGCTGTGGATCTGGTAACTTCATATGCTTGTGCTAAGCACCGATCATCGATCACCGATCGTGTGACCACGACCACACTGGGGTATTTCCAGTCGATAAAGCATAAAAATTGGCTTTGTTGTTGTTTACCCACTTAGGCATCGAGATGATTCGACAACACACCTCCCGGCTTCCGCGTCGCTTTGGTTTTGCCCAAAAAAACCACAGCTTTTGTTTACAAAAAGTTAAATGACAATCTTTTCACACCTCCCCTTGTGCGCGGAAACTAGTCTGTGGGATGATGTGTGAGAATAAAGCGCAGATTTTCGGCATCTCATTGTGCTATTTAATACTAGATGCCTTTTGCCATTGGAATTATAAACCTCTTAGCAAAAGTATCTATAATTATTACTTTCAAAAATAAGAAAGAAATCCCCTTAAAGAACATGTAAAATATTTCAACAAATATTGCCGAAAATAAATTTGCATTCATTAGGGACCAACAGACCGGCACGAGATCTTAGTCAGAACCTGTTTATTGATTTGTTTATTTCGTCATCGAATTTGGGAGTATTTCCAAATGTTCCAAATGCAAAAAAGAAAGAAAACCACAAAGGCCGGTGGGGATTCTAGGCAGATGTTTGTCTTTAGTCATCTTTGGGGGAACAGGTTTCCCATTTGGGCATCGCATTTTGTTTAGATTGTTCTTGAATCTCATTAATATCGAGACGATAAATGCTAGCCGCGATCTGCGTCCAAAGTTGCGTATAAAAGCCGATCTCAAGTGGCTCTCTATATCAGTTAACACCGAAATTTCATCGCTCTTGGAAGTTCTATTGAAAGTGAAAATGCGTTCCGCGATTCTATTTGGCTTGATTGCCTGCCTGGCCTTGAGCCTGGTGCTGGCCTTGGAGGAGTCCCCCGTCCAGTCCAATGACCTGTCCGCCGTGGAGGAGGGCATCGGCCAGGCCGTGGAGTCCGAGGTGCGCGCCAAGCGTCAGTTTTACGGCGGATACGGTCGCCGAGGATATGGTGGATTCGGTGGATACGGCGGATATGGTGGATACGGTGGATATGGTGGCTATCCCTTCTACCCACGTCCCTACTATGGAGGATTTGGAGGGTATGGACGTCCCCCCTTCTTCGGAGGTGGTTATGGAGGCGGCTTTCCTTATTTCGGCTAAACCCTCGGCTAATCTGTTGCTACCAAGAAACGAAGACTGATGACCAGGAAAGATTTTACTACCACCTTTATGATACATCGACGAGAAGAATAGTTCAATATCATATCGAAATTATTGTGCAAAAATAAATATATAATGTTGAAATATCAAAAAGTGTACAAATATTGAATTTAGATCGATGGCTAAATATTTTCGGTTAGAAATTTTAAGAACTTAAATTTAGAAGTTTCAGGGAAGTGATCAAGAATTTGTGTATATTCATATATATTGATTTTTTAATATTTAATATCGATTTGGTTTTCCTTTCTGAAGACCAAGATTGTGTGTGCATCTTCCCCAGTGTCGGGGAGAGTCCCAAATTATCTCGCAACTTGACCTCGTCTGTGGGAATGTGTGTGACCCAGAGCGACGACGTGAGCGCGACCGGGAACCTGGGGCCTGTGGCTGGGGCTCGGGGCTTGGGGAATATTTTAAAAATAAATAACAGAAGATCTCCATTTATTTATTAGTGCGTTCGCCAGGTCTCGCTCCTGAGCCATGCTAATTATAAGTCCAAGGAGGCGGAGGAGGGTGTGCTTTGTTTATGTTCCCTGAGCTGTCACGATCTGTTTGCTTTCTTTTCGGGCACTTTGCTCCTCCGCCTCCGCCGGATGGTCGGGGCTTGTGTGGGAGTCGCGTCGGGGCTTGCAGCAATTATCACGTACGATTGTCATAATTATCATTTGGATTTTATTAGCTGGACCCGCGGGCCAATCTCCGCCTGTTGCGATGCCTCTTTGTTCTGCTGCAGCAACTGGAAAGGTAAATAGCTAAATATTTGAATGATGTCACTGAAGTGACTGCCATTTTTTGGAACATCTTGGAGTATAAGTAGACATAAATCACTTTAACAATTTGGCATTTAGCGGGCAACTAATCAAATTTGCAGCATATGCGTAAAGGACCCCGCAGAGTTTTATTGGCCCGCCGCAATGATGTCCTAATCCCCTTCTAATCAACATGAAAGCCGGCCCCAGACCCCGCTGCATATTAATTTGCGCACAAATCCACCAATAGATGGTTATCACGGACTCGAGGGTTCCGGGGTTCGGGGGGTCGAGGGCTTCGCGCAAACAAAACGCCCAGCTCGGTGACTTACCCCAAAACAAGAACGCCCCTCGGCCGAGTCATTGTTTAATTGTCAATAGACATCGGCTTCTATCAATATCATAAAAGCTAATAACTCTCGGTTGGCTGGACGCGGCAGACGGTGGGCAGCCCCGCTCTAATCCCACCGGATATGCTCAATCAAAGCGCAAAGTGTGCGTGCCGGAGAAAGGACACTGGAGTGGGCGGTAGGAGGTGGCTGGGTGGGTGGGTGTGAGGTGTGCAAAGGCAACCTCAACCTGCCTGCCGGGGGTTGTTCGGTCGCTGGAAATCATCGCATTTCATTCATCACTTTTCGCCTTTTCAGCGCGAGCAACCCTCCTCGGATCCAAGCAGGACCTGGACATGCCTCCCCCTCTCCTCCGCGGCGGCTTGCTGGCATGTTTTGATATTAAAATTGCGTAATTATAATTAACCACATGTGTGTGTGTGTGACTACATGGCTTATGTGTGTGTCGGGGGAAGCGGTTTAGCATGTCCTTTGACTGCTTCCGCTCGTCGACAAAAGGCGAGTCGGTTAAAGTTACTTCCTCCCTCTTCCCTGGTGTGTGTGTCACGTGTGTAACTCTGTAAGCGATCCTGGGGAAGTATGCCTCTGCCCCGGGGGCATAATCCATAACTTAGCCGGCTGTCAGGCAATTGATACAACTTCCGAGCCGAGTCACCTGATAATTAAAAAAGGAAAATTCTTATATTAATTAGCAGAGGAGGCCTTATTGGGGTAAGCAAATCAAAGGAGTAAAAGACAGAAATAAGCAAAAAATTTAATAGAAATTATATATATTTTCCGTTTATTTACAAAAGAGTATAACGTCTTTGGACTTCATTAAAAAACTGGAGTTTCCTTTGTTGTTTACATTTAGTAATTTTTGCAATTAACTCATTTAGTCATAGAAATTTACAAAAATGGCTTTTGAATATTATTATTCCCATTATTCCCTTCGGTGTTAAATCAATGCGATACACTGCAGTTCGAAATTGCGTTTCCTACAGAGTATAAAAGCAAATCTAGAAAACCAGCTCGGCATCAGTTAAAATCGAAAGTTCATCGCAATTCCAAGATCCCGCACTGCAATGCGAATCACTATATTGTTTGTCCTGCTGTCTTGTCTGGCCATAAGCCTGGTTTCGGCCTCCAAGGGGTCTACGCATCAGCCAGGACATAAACAGCCTCCGCGGAAGACTGCCAGCCAAGCGGTGGAGACACCTAAGCGAGTAAAGCGTCAGATAATAACTTATCGAATGCCACGACGCATCTCATACTACCCATATGCTTACCCAGCCTACTACTATCTCTAAACTTTTGCTAAATAAAACTACTCTGATGTTTTAGATCGAAGGAGGTCTTTCATATTCCAAAGAAACACTTGGTCTTTAACTCCTCCCAAACTACACATCCATCAACTAATGCGTATGCCCCAAAAATTCTCTAATTGTAATTAAGCATGGGAATCCACAATAGATGCGCAACAGTAGAAGATGGGAAACCGAAACCGAAACCGAATAATGTGGCCAATAAAATTACAGTGTCTTCCACGGAGCCCAGCCAGCTCGGGGAGAGCGGGAGATGGATCTAGGAGGAGTAGGAGTCAGAGTAAGAGTCCCAGTCCAGAGTACCGACATTCCAGATACCAGAAACAGAGACAGACAGGGCCGCAGATGAGAACGGACTTGCGCTGGGGGATTACAAACGTGTTGCCATTAGTTAACTTCAGCTTTGATTGATTTCAATTAATCTTGGACGCGTGTAATTAATCATTGAACACTTTAATATGGTTAACAACTCTTGACCAAGCAACGGTTAAAAAGGTTCAACGAGCCAACGGCGGGCGAGCGAGACTCTGGCAACTGACGACTGTCGACTGACGACTGACAAAGTGACTGACCACAAGGCAGGTCCAGGGCTTGGGAGTGGAGGCACGGAGTCTTGAGAGTGGGGACTGGGGCTGCGGTTGCCGGGGCAGCCGCCTTCAAGAAAAATGGCCAAGTTAGGAAAATGCGTTGGAGTAATAGTCGGTAACGAAGCCGGCCAGGGATTTCCATAGCCCAGTCCCAGAGGCAAGATTCGGATTCCGCCTCAGCCCCCGACTAATTGTACTCACTATGGATTTCGCGCCACTTGGTGGAGAGCTTTGTGGTCGTGGCAACGTGGAAAGCGGTCCGCGATTGATGGCTATCAATGCCGATGACTTATGGACTCGTAGTCAGACCCAGACTCCAAGTCGCAGTCGGCACACACATGAGCCAAACCAGCAAATCCATCCATCTATGTGGCACATTTGACTGCAGCTCGCCTCGATTATCTGGGCAATTGCTGGTCTCGTTGGGCTATTGATTTTCCCAGGCCGAGCAAATAGCTGTGGGCATCGCGGAAAAGCCGGAATCAGCGGTTAGGCGATCTGGAGAAGGTGTCATTAGGGGCGCTCGATTCGCCCTCTCTAAATGGAGTTATCATGGCGGAGTGCCCGTGCCCCCCATTCAGGGCACAAAGGAGCCAGCCGTCGAAGACCAATTGATCGAATTTCACACATGGGCGCTAATGAATTTAATGAAGTCATTTTTCTTTAACCGATTTACAAAACTACTTACAACCGGCGGGGCCAGAACAAGCGAGTTCATAATTTCGCATCATTAATCATGGCCCAACAAAGCGATCTCGGGCATCCCGAGATTGACAGCTCCAGAGGGGGAAAGTAATTTAGGCAGCCAGCTTAGATCGCAGAGCGGCTGATGGCCTGACGGGCTGATTTGCCGCTGGGAAATTAAAAAACAATTGTTAATTATTAAATTTTAAATTTTACACTTGGCCGCAAATGATGTTCATTTCATCGGGGGCCATTCTGGAAGCTGCTGGCTCCACAGCCACAGCCCCGGCATTGTGGCTCCGGTCGACACCTCGCTGATGAGATCATTCATCAAAGCCATAACCTGGGTGAAATGAGTTGCCATTGTTGCAGCCCAGAGTCGGAGGAGAGTCTCCTTTTCCCCAGCTCTTTTTTGGCATGGGTTCATCTGAGCTTGACTGCTCAATTATCACTTTGATGGGGTCTCCGCCAACAGACAGCTCGTGAGGACCCGCATGGAGCTGCGAGAAAGTGTTGGCTTACATTGTTAAAAACTCCATTTGAATGGAGGAAGCTTGAATGAAATTCAATACCACTTCCTTTAAAATGTTGGTAGAGTTATAAATTATGTGATTATTATTAATTGCAAATAAAAACCTCATAGATAAAGGAATTTACAATATACAGAAAATGTTAATCTGCAGTTAGCAGACTTTTTTAATTGAACAAGAAAAAAAGACACGCCTAATAAATACATATTCTTAGGGAAAATATTTCTATTAAACCTTTTTTTAAATGCAAATGAAATAAGAATTAATGAAAATATATTTTTCCTTTTTCAGTTTTTCACTCACAATAATCTCCGCTTGTCCAAGGTCCATGTTCTCGCCTTTGTTCCCGACTGACCCAAGCCAAAATTGCGTTTTTCTTTCTGCCTAGGAAATGCGATCACGACCGCAAAGCGTTGCGCTTCATTAAAATCGGATTAATGTTCTGCTGGACGAAGTCCTGGAGAAGGACGCACAGCTGAACTGACCAATGTCCCCGAGATGGCTGACCAGTGTCCGATTCCCACGCTGCAGCCGTGTCTGCAGATCCCCGGACGCCTTGGGCCGTATGCAAAAACGCAAGACGCCGAAGATGGAATTAAAATGGAAATGCGTACGAAATCGACCCAAAATCAACCCCAAAAACTCTGCGGATTCTTGGACAAACCCAGGTAATCGGGGTGGACAAGCGGAACCCTTTTTGGCGCAGCCATAAAATTGTCCAAGATTTTACGAAAATCGAGCAGAAAATTTCAAGGGACTCTGGACAATGTCCAGTGGGATCTGCTGGGGGTTGTTGCAGCGACTTGTCACCGCTGCAAAGGTTAAGACCGCGCCTGGACACTCGAACCACGCTGCTACCTGGGAGGCTGCAAGGATCCCGGCATCTGGTCCAGTGATCTCTCATTGTTAGCGCCGTCGCCTCTGACCTTTGGCTGTCTCACGCAATTAGGCAAACTTTCTGGGGTCAAAAATATGTACACATTCCATTTGAATATCTTGCATTAATCTTTTTGCATACAGAGTTGGCCGCCTTTGTGCCGCCTGCTGCCTTCCCCTCGCCCGATTTCGATTTGAATAAGTGCTAATGATTTGTGACATGGTTCGGTCTCGCCCAGCCCCCAACTAGAGGCTCTTATGGCGAATGTTTAATTCATGGCTCGGCCTCCGACGGACACATAAACAGGGACGGAACTCTTAGTGGTTGTAGTAGTATTAGCTCATACTAAAAATTAAAAGGGGAGGCTCGCATGTAATTACATACACACACGGGGACAGACACATGTGAGCAGTGGCTGCTGACCTTTGACATGCGCTCTCGAAATACATTTCGAGTGGAGCACAAACACATGGCTCTTATGTACAGTGGGCCCTGACTCAGCCCCTTTTCCTGCCAAAACGACAAACGAACCCTTAGCTTTGTGGCTCGCATGACACCGGAATTCCAGGGAAAGGATTCTTCGGCTCAAAAGGCAATTCCGAATGGACAAGCACAAGACACAATAATTGCACAGATTTTTAATTGGTTCATGTGGCTCGAGAAATAATTGAAATCGATATCAGTTTACTTGGTAAACTTTACTGACAGTAAATTAATTTTTAAAATAGCACCTATAAGTTAAGGCTTTGACTTTGTAATTTAAATGAAACAAGAAACTTTCTCCCAAATTCTGAACAAAGACTTGAGTTTTGTTTCATCACAAATTTAAGCCAAATTGGCACTTTAAAAATATGACAAAATAAATAGTCAACTCTTAACAAATCGAAATAATCTTTAAAATTATAAAAATATACAATAACATTATTTAAAGCTTGTTTTATATGTTTTCCATGAATGCGTTAGTCGATTTCCAAGAAAAAATACTTTAAACAGACACACCACGTCAGTTAATTTTTGAGTAAAACAGAGCCATCAAGCGATGACGAATCTCCATCAAGCATATTGGGTGGACAAAGTTGTTAACAGCGAAAACTTCTTTTTGTTTTTCTTTACTTTTTTTGTAGTCTGCAACATTTGATATTTGTGTGCGCGACTCCGGGCAACGGAATACATTTTCAGCATTTTCCAGCCACGACCACGGAGCTCCACTTTCACAATGAATCATCGAGCTAAAAACAACAGCCAGCAGAGGGAACTTTTTCTGCAAAAAACCAAACTAAAAAAGGATGCTGCAGATGGCCAAGGGGTGGCCCTAGAGGGGGCTTGGCGTAAAAAAGAGCGAGGGAAAGGAGCAAAGGGGCGGTCGCGTGCTCGTCAGTTTAACCAGCATGACATGGCCCGGTCCATTGCGGTCCTGGTCTCTGGCATTTTAGCACTTATTCATAAAGTCCTTGCCAGCGACGGAAGACAAAAGGCAAAAAAGCCCAGAGAGAAGAGGAATTACTAAAAATTTATCAATGTAAAAGTTGGCCGAGAGCGGAGGTGGGAGGTGTAGGTGGGGGCAGGAAACAAGCAACAATGTAAATTATATGCCAGTTGGTTTTCTATTTGCTGTTTCGGAAGGAGAGGGGAGCCGGCTGCAAGCTGCAAGCTTTCCCTTTGTCTCGGGAATGGGACCAGATACATGCCGGAACGAAAATATATATTCCTGTGTAATATGCACGTGCTGGAGAGAACGCAAGAGTCCTTGGAACCGGCTGCAGGATGCATTCGAGTGCGTCTGTGCATCCGCATGTGCTGGCCAGGCTACAACTAAAAAGTGACTTGGTCTCGGCAGTTTTTGTTTGAGAGCCAACTGTGAAATGTACACAAATTTATACACATTTAAGTTTTGCTGAATAAAATATGGCAAAGCATTACTTTCGTATTAGTCCTGCTTAAGGATAAAACTAAAGTTTGGATTACGGGAATATTTTAAGAATCTTATACATTAAAGATCATAAAAAAATGTATACTTAACTAGAAAATTTGCCTTTTTTAGCTTATGAATTAGAAAGAAATGAATTATTTTTATTTTCTAATTTATTTCCAGTATTTTTCATATGCATAAATGTAGAAAAATGCTTTGCATTTTAAGCAGTGCTTAATTTAAGCATTGTGGAAAATTCATAAATTTAAACTTTAATAATAGGTATCTTTAAACATAGTATTTATAATTCAATTTTTCCAGAATTTCTGGAATTTTGGCCAATTTATTGGGGAGAAAGAAAAATAGTGATGGTGAGTTTATGGATGATATCAGATGCCACTAAGCCGTAGTTCAGCATAAAGCTTTTAGAGATGTTCCTCCATCTTTCTGCACCCACTTTTTAGCCCCTTTCCGCCCTCTCCCCTGTCCCATTTTCAATGAACTGTCCAAAGCAGAAGCAGAAGTGCTGAAAAAAAATGGCCAACAAGGGCGAATGAGTGGGGCGACCAGCCCCCCTTTTTGGCCCCTTTGTGGCAGCGAGTGCAAAAAGGCGCTCAAATGGGGTTGTCAGTATTTAACCCACAGGGGTTGGAGGTGCCGGCTGACTGCGCGAACTCCGCCAGAGTCGGCGGCCAGGAGGAGGTGGCCACAAGGGGGGCTGGGCGAGTTACGAGTTCCCCGCAACATGCGAGGACTAACAAGAGCAGACCCCGAAAGCCCCCGAGATTAGGTTCACAGGAGCCAGGATGTGCTGCGGGAGGATCAGGAAGAGCGAAAGAGAGACGAAAGAGGCGCCGCCGCGCAATTGAATTAGGCTCCGCCGATGGAGGCTCCCAGAGAGAGACCTATAGCGGTGTTAATAAAAGGCAAACACACACGCTTTTTGTACCCGACTTTTATGGGGCCAAAAAAAAAAGCAAACTCGAAAAAAAGGCAAGCGAAATTCCGATACAGTTAATGATAAGGCGGGCATGCTGGCGAAAGAGATGGACCTAGGCAGTGCAAGCAAGAAAGCAACAGCGACCAACAGAGGCGTTGCCCAACTCGAGTGAGAGCAAACTTAACGAAACTCGGCGCGAGAGTGAGTCCAATTGGACTCTGAGTGAAACTGCCCCAGTCAGCATATCGTATCGTCCATCATCCAATTGTACGTTTGCACTTCGCTCTGGCCTTCCCAGAGGGCGCCACCCCGCCCCGCCCCGCCCCACCGCAGGAGGCGAGTGCAAAGAGCGGTGGCCACAATTTGGCCCTTTGGACCTGCAACTTTGCAACTCTGCAGCCAGCGACACTTTTCCGATATTCCCACCCACTCCGCCTGCCGCCCGCTCTGGTCGGGTGAAAAATGAAGTGCCCGCCGAGCGTTGCGTGGCATCCAGTGATTTCTGCGATTGCGTGCAAATAGTGCCTCTTGAAAATGCTAATTCCGATTAAGACAAAGAAACAACACGGCCGGCAAATGGACAAAACGCGTAGCAGCCCGAGAGGTGTCCTCGTTAGGGGGGAATTCAATTATGGTTATGACTTCATGTTTTGGCACTTTCGCCCCTCGGAGCCGGAGCCTCGAGACACGTGAAGTAAAGTCCGGGACTGATCCAATTAGCTGGGAAATATTGTAATTATATTACGGCAGTCAGTGGGCTTCAGTCGTAAACTCGGGCTCTATTGAGCGTAAATAATAAGTTACATGATATTGGGGTCAGCGTTGGGTAAGCTCGGAATTCAGCGGAAAGAGTGACACATTTTACTATTGGCCATAATCTGTGGGCCAATTTAATCTATTAAAAGTTTATGACTCGCTTTTAATGGCCAAGAACAGGCATTAAAATCAATCAAAGCTGGTCATAAAATCGGTTTAATTACTGCCCAGACTGCATCCTTGACTTGCTTCACCTGGCTTGATATTTAGATACATATATTTTCAGCACATCCTGCCATCCATCATCGGTGTATCTTTTGTGATTTTAGCTTATCAGGGCCAGCCACCAATGGAAACGGGGCTTTAAAGCAAACATTTGGCCAAGAACGGCCATTATGGCGGCCAAACTCTTGGCCAGCTGATAAGAAGCGGTCTTTAAGCAGTGAAATACCCGCGAGATACAAATTAGAACGCACTTTAAGGCCGCCAACCAACCAGCGAAGAACTCCTGCCAAGGCAAACACAGCCAGAAACTGATATTTCGGGGAGGAGACTCAGTTTAAAGGCGCAGAAACTTGGCGAAGAAAAATAACAAGAAAAGCGAAAAGTTGCGATAAAGAACCTTAACGGTAAACAGTATCTGGCAGATGCGCCCGGCAGCGATCTAATAAGGAAAACGGGTTCTAGTTGGACGAGTGAGTCGAGTGAGTCGAACCGAGTCGCCGCTCTGAGTGAACCACACTCAACGAAGCAGAGAGCGGGAGAGCCCGAGCCCCCTTGGTGGTGTGGTGGTTTCGGTGCTGGTGGTGGTGTGCCGTCGCAGCAGCAGAGTAGTGGTGGTGGTGGTGGTGGTGGCAAATCAGCCAAACGCCTCGAAGGTCTTGCCCCGGTGCGAGCAGGAGCGGCGACTTCCACTCAACGGCGGCCACCGTTCATTCGCAGTGAGTTCGAGCGGCGCGGCACGAGTACTCGCGGTGGTGGTGTGCCTGTGTTCGTGGAATGAGAGAGATTTGTGTGATGTGTCGTTAGGTCGAAACGGTCGAGTCGAGTCGGGTCGGGTCGTGTACCTTTTGCCACGAATGTTTTGCCAGTCAGGCTCTAAAACCGTACGAGACCAGCTGAGATTTCGCTGCTCCGCATGACGCGCGCATTTATCAGATACTTCTTGTACTTGTGCAGTGCCTGAAAATTTTCCAAGTCTTTTCCATCACACATCGCGAGTGCCGAGCGGGAAATCGAATCTGAATCTGAATCTGAATCTGATCGAAAAAAACGCCAAGTGTTTGCTTACAACTTACGTGCTATGAGATGTGCTCCACTTAAAAAATTAAATTATTTATTTAGTAAATAATTGCAAAGCACAAACGCACTAAAAATAAAAAAATAAATACACAAATATTAACGAGACGAGCTAGGACTCCGAGTGCAGCGCGAAAGTGTATTCCAGCGATTATAACACGTGTTCCGAGCCGGCCGCCAAAATTATTACGCACAACTCGCTGAGCGTGTACGGTGGCGGCGTCATGTGCGCCTCCCCGTCCACGGCTCCCGGCTTCTTCAATCCGCGCCCCCAATCCGGCGCCGAGCTGTCCGCCTTCGACCTTGGACTCTCGCGGTCCATGGGTCTGGGCGTCCCGCCGCACGGCGCCTGGCACGAGCCGCACTCCTCCTCGCTGGGCGGCCACCTGCACGCTGCATCGGCGGGTCCTGGTGGCTCCCTGGCCACCGGGGGCACCACCACCGGAGGCAGTGTGTCCGCCGGTGGCGGCCAGACCACGCCCAGCAGCGTGGCCAGCCAACAGTCGGCGGTGATCAAGCAGGACCTCTCGGCGAATCTCAACCAGAACAACCACCATGGTGGCGGCATAAAGGAGGATCTCTCCAGCCTGCCCAGCTCCAACGGAGGCTCCGCCGGCGGACACCACTCCAGTGGGGGCATCCCCACCGGTCACAACTCGGACATGCTGCCGCTGATCAAGGGACATGGCGGCGGCGGTGGCCAGGAGATGCTCACCAGCATCAAGGGCCAGCCCACCGGCTGCGGCAGCTCCACGCCCAGCTCCCAGGCCAACAGCTCCCACTCGCAGAGCAGCAACAGCGGATCGCAGATCGACAGCAAGCAGAACATCGAGTGCGTCGTCTGCGGCGATAAGAGCTCCGGCAAGCACTACGGCCAGTTTACCTGCGAAGGTGAGTACCGGGGGTCCCTAGGGGTCAATTGATATCTCGCACTAGTGCTCCGGGATGGGCTTGGGGATGGGAATGACCAGCCAGAAAATGGCTAGCGCGCGGATTCCGTAATAGAAAGCGGACACAAAAGCGTGCCTGCCTGCCAGCCGCTGATTTTTGACAGTTTCGTTCGGTGAATTATGGCAGAATGATGAGTTGGCACTTACCTGCGGAGATGGCCAGGTGTGGGTGTCTTCATCTCGCTTCCCAGGGCCATGCAAATCTTGGCGGGAGCCAGGCGATGCAGCTGGGAATGGACTGTGATTGGGCTCCAAATCATGTAGAGATTCTTTTACGAGCAAAAAGTACAATATTTATGATCCAAAAGATAGCTCTTGCACTTTGAACTTAAGAGGTTTTATAGCCTACTGAAGTTTTTGGTTAATATTTGCATTTGTTTTTATGATTGCAGCTAAGTTAAGTGCCTATTTTTGAGGATTTTTTTTAATTAGTATATTTATTTCAAAGGATTTTTTACAAGTTTTGACTGTAATATGTAGTAAAATACTCGAAAAATCGACAAAATATTTATCCACTAACTCCCAAAATAATACCCATTTAGGGTTTAGTTTCACATTCCCTGTCTAGATTTTTCGATGGTCTCCTAGACCCTAGAGCAAGTCACTTTCCCAGATGCTTCCCTGCATCATTTCTCCCGGTCAGCATACCGTTACACTCCAAGTGGCAGCACGAGAGCTCTTGAAATGTATACGGAGAGCTGTGCCCCCCGGGCGACCCGGGCACGCACTGGCACTGCCTTAGTCGCAGCCGCTGCTGGCTGCTCATCGCTTATCGTCAGATAAAAATTATTATCTAAATAAAATACGGGCCGTGCTTTGTCCTAAGCCAAACAATTGTTGTGCAAACATGCAAATTGTGCGGCGGCCGGGCTGCTAAATGAAGCGCCCACCTTCGTATTGTCTCTCTCGAGGGGAGGAGGAGAGTTCCGGAGTCTGGGGTACTGGAGATGGGCAACTGCATTCGGGGAAGATAGCGCGCTCTGGCATTTAGTGCAGCCTGAAGTTGAACTTGTCATGCTCGTATCTCTTCAAATGTTCTGGCACTGGAGCAGCGAAGAGCGCGCGAAGAAGTGAGTGGCACAGTGGGCCCAGATACAGATACAGATACTCGGCCAGATTGCCAGATACTCCGCTCGCGGATGGCTCCCACTGTGGCGGGTGTTGCTGGGGCTTTGTAGGCGCTGCTATTATTATTAATCACCGAGCATTTTGTACGCATGCGCAACCCACAACAGCAACAATCAGGAGATATGCGGCTCTGTGACCGCCTCGTTGCATTCTGAAGGTGTTTCCCCTCCGCCCCTCTGGAATGGCATACTCTCGTGCTTAGTATGTGAGTGTGGCATGAGTACGAGTACGAGTATCTCGCGCTCTGCCTGTTGGCCTGATGATGTTGCCACGATAGCAATCTATTTTGTTCTATGCAATCTCTTGGCAGCGCCTGAGCTTCGGCTTCAGTCTCGGCTTATTCTTCGGCCGGGGCTTCACTCAAATGCAGGCGAAATGAAACGTAGGAAAAATCATAATAAAGCGCACACAGCCCATATCATTGCCAGCGTTTTCAGGCTTTCGGTTGTTCCTCTTTTTTTTTTTGTACCTTCTTTTAGGAAAAAAAAAAAAAAATATTTCGCTGAACCCGAGAGCCCAGAATGTGCTCTGTCGCGTCCTTTCAGCTGATTCACTCCGAGGTGCAGATACTTTCGTAGCTCTTAGAAGAGAACGAGTTCTGTCCGCTGTTGGCTGTGCCTGTGTTGTGCTCACTTGTCCGTCTGTCTGGACGTCCCTTCGGTCCGCCTGTCCAGTTTCCAGGTTCCAGGGCGAATATGTGAAATTTATGCCAAGACACCCCGCCAGCCCTCGTCGTAGACTCGTAGCTGCAAGATTAATTGTAGCTTATGCGTGTTGTCTGTTCCTGTTCCTGTTCCCGATCCCGATCCCGATCCCTAGTATCCTCCCATTGTGGTGGCAACTTGTTTGATTTCGCGCACAGCTGTTGCGGCGGAGATCGGTGAAATTGGGAGGAATCGGTGGGCCTTAAGAAACACAACCATAACCTTTAGCCGACTCGAAAAAGTCACGGTTCGTCGGCTGAAAAATGTGCGCTGATAAAAGCGCCTTGATAATATTAATGATGAGTAGTGCATGGCTCTAATGTGGCAATACCCCTTGCCTCCTGCAGCTTCCCCCACTTGGATCTCCAATTAATTTGGCTATTTGTCATGGCTATTAGTGGCCCCAAGAGCCGAGATTCCTCGTATCTCGTATCTCGTCGTCCGCCTTGGCTGCACCATCAATCAGCGCCGTCATGTTTGTGTGCAGAAAATATTAAAAATACATAACCTGGTGTTCTTCGAACCTATTGAATTTCAAATTCTGACAAGAAACTATCTCAGCGCCCATGTTAAGGCGGGGAATTAGCATAATTTATCTGCTGCGCGCACATGACAATGACAAATAAATTTGAGGAAAAATTACCGCCAGTACTAAGTACCTGGCATGCAATTAATTAAAGCAAACATCAGCCGAATCGGGCCGAGCTCCACGCAGTGGCGGGGAGCCATAAAGAGTGGTAAAAAATTGCCATCTCAACTAATTGTTAAGCGCCAGCCGAGCCCATTAGCTGCCACAAATAATGTGTGTGAAGTGCAGCCGCCAGCTCCGGATTGTCAACGTTGAGCACCACAAATAATCCCCAACTCGCCTCGTTCCATTTGCTACATTTTCCGCGAACGAGCTTACATCGGACTCATTTAAATAGATTCCCACGTTCGGCAATTAGGGCTCAGAACCCTAAATCCCGGGGCCCAGGCTCCCAATCCCTCCGCAAGGGGAAGTTCAGAGTAGGAACTTTGGGTCTGGAAATGTCCGAATTTTTTGATGTCGCAGATGAACGTGGTCTTGTATCTCTGTATCTTTGTATCTCGGCGGAGGGAGAGGCTCGCTTCCTCCGTCTTCTTCCTTTGTGCAGAATTGTATTCCACATGTGTGGCTTTTTAATTAACTTCATTATCATGTGGGCAAATAAATAAGTTGA
>JAEIIJ010000932.1:0-50029 GCA_018904815.1 Drosophila ogumai
CTGAACTTAACAAAACAAATTTTTTAAATGCAATTAGGACTAAGGATATCACTCTCTAAAAGCCTAAATAGGTTCAGGATTAGAAAAAATTATCAAGAAATATTTAAATACTATACAACACTTTGTATTTAAAAGAATATTTAAGAAGAATTGGGTAAATCTTAGTAGTGAAGTCTGAAAATAAAATTATTTATATTCAACAAATTCTAAATGAGTAAAAAGTCTTTTAACAACAATAATATCTTAAAGATAAGTAAACAGGGTCCCTAAACATAATGTATGTATTACAAATAAGCCTGTTAACATAATTATATTATATTCGAAAACCCTTAGCAAAATAATGTATTCTTTCCGACCTGACTAGAAAGACTCGCCTGTTGAAGCTGATCAAGAATATATATAATTTAAGGGGTTAAGAATGGCTCCTTAACATATTTGCAAGCTTTTGACTAAAATAATAATACCCAGCAAGGGTATAAAATGCATTAATTTTTTAAGAACCAATAAGAATAATGATAATTTCCTGTACTCACCCTCAAAATAAGGCTAACAAAACCCCCCTAATTGAACTTGAGTCATTTTTACAACTCTTTATATTCACTTTATTCACATTTATACCCTTTACAACCCTTTCCCATGGGTCATTGCATCTCTCCTTCACTTGACACCCCCTCTCCACTGACAGTTAAAGGGTAAACAAGACAGTCTACGACTGTGTCCAGCTCCGGTAATCAGCCAATAAAGCCAACAAAGTCATTAACGAGGCCCTTAACACACCGGCTAACGTTCTCTCTATATGGCCCATACTATTTATACCCCCACTCCCAGCACCCCAACACTTTTCCCCACATGTCTTGGCTAAATTATTTAATTTATGAGCCGCAACAACTGCAAACGCAAACGCATCTATGGCAACCCGAGGAGGCAGCGAAGAAAACCAAGAGCTGGGGGCAAATAAATTTCCATTTTGCTAATCAAATTTATTGCACTTTGTGCCGGGGCTTATTCAATTACCTCTGTTAAGCCAGAGAGAGAGGGTGCGATGGGCGCGACAGAGAGAGGTATTGAGGCGCTTCTCCGCCATTATTTCGCTCTGCGGAACAAAGGCTTCCCATAGGCCGAGTCTCCGCCAGCTAGCTCTCGCTCGCACTCGTGCTGGAGGGGCGGAGCTCACCTCCGCTCACCTGCCGACCCCACCTGCAACACCTGCGACGATCGATCGACACGCTCCGATCGCATAGCTCCCTCTCGCTCCGGCAGACTGTAAGCTATATATGTTTAGAGCTCTCCTCCGCTCTCCTCGGCAACTCCAACTGACAGCCGAGAAAACTGGTTACCTACCCGGAGCCCACCTGAGTTTTCACCGGTGCGACCGACGACTGCTCGCCGTGTAGTTCGCTGGCGGCACTGGAACAGCCCGGTCATCATCATCGTTGTCGTCGTCGTCGTCGTTGTCGTGGCGCTCGGTTCCCCTTCGTTTCGAATATATCGTTATTTTGTGCCGCATAGTGCGCGAAGTTGTGGCCAATTGGGAGTATAGTTTCCACTATAGTTCCCCTAGGTGTATTCCCCAGTTAAACCCCGATCGAAGTGGACAGGCATAAACCTTTGATTTCGGATTTCTTATTAGAGATTTCTGATTTCTTGATTGATTGACGGAGTGCTCAAAGACCGTCGGCAAGTGTAGCGGTTGGTGTGATATTGGGAGAGAGGCTTACGAAGCCAGTGGAGGCACAGACCAAGCAAGGCCAAGGAAAGAGGAAAAGAATATATAGTTTTATATACATATATCATCTGAAGAGGTCTTCAAGAAGATTTAATACTTATACGGAGACAGTCACTCAGAGAGAAAGCAAAAATAAGGTGAGTTTTCTTTCTTGTAAGTCAAAATGGGTCAGTTTTCCTAAATGTCTGAGAATATTTATATTAAAAACATATATATTATACATAAATATACATACAAAATTTATAAAATATATTTTCATATGATTTCAAAAAATATATAAAATTAAGCCCCGAAATAGGTCCTAAAGTATCCTCATATAAAACTTGTTTGTGCTCTTTTTCCGATTTTTATTGACGAAGCTTTAGATTTGAGACTAAAATTGGTTCAAAGTTAATTTAAACTTTATAAAATTAATAAATAAATAAAATGTAATAAACACTAATCCTAAACTTCATTATGTTATAATTTATTTACACATCTATAAAGCTAAACAAATATGTGTGCTGGTTTTAAAAAATATTAATTACTTGTTTTTTTTTTCTTGTAAGTCTTATAGTTTTTAAGGAAATATTTTTTTCAAATTAATAATTTTTCAGTTTAAACTGTGTATGATATTATTATTTACCTTAATCCCTACTTCCTGTTAATATTACATTCTTTACTATTATAGAAACACCTGAAATACCAAGCAAATAGCTAACAATCCTCCTCTTTACTATCTATGTATTATTTCTGATCCCCATTTTCATATTGAAAAACTCCACCAACCAACCAAATTCCCCCAAAACCCATAACTCAAATTAAATCACTTCCTTACCCCCAAAACCTCTGATTAAAATCTACCCCCTAAAATCGCACCTTGAAACCTAACCCACTTCTCAGCATGATTGACAAATATTACAAGTAAAAGCCATAAATATATATACTTATTTCACAATTCCCCCTGTCTAATCTGCACGATCGACCCCCTTAAGGGGAAGAAATCATAAAAAAAAGTAAAACCAAAATTAAATATCATTAAATTTGATTAATTTCCAACCTGGACACATCAAATCAGACAAGTATCAGTAGTCCATCGCAGGCCGAATAAGAATTTGATTAACTCAATTTTCGTGGAGACTTTGGCTCCTGCTGATAGCCCCTGATGGCTTTATCGCTGATTGGCTTTAATTAAACACCATTAAAGAGTACAAATTGTCAGCGGCGCAGTCAGTGCCAATAAATCACGTTTTGTCTAGCTGATGTTTTTCCAATTTTCAATTTTTTTCTGATTTCGGAGGGGCGAGTGCTTGTACCTACAGAATAAATGAAATTAACTGGCCGGGGCTATCAATCGACGATAATCGTGTCAAAAGCCCCCTGACCACTTGACTTTTTGACGTGGACGAGAGCCTCTAGCCTCGAGAAAAACACAAATATAGACAGATATGTGGGCTTAGATACCGAAAACTGGGAACCCACCCAAACTTCCCTTCCTGGTGATAATCGCCCCATTTGGACTCCACTGATTTAATTAATAATTATAACCATGTGACAGAGCATCTGTGACGCAAATACCTGGCAGAGATATCAAGGTATCTATGAGGTAGCATCTTGCCCGAGAGATAATGGGGCCAGATCCTCGCTGCCTGATAGGTGGCCTCAAAATTAAAATATGTTTTCTGTAGTCTTCCTCGCAGTTCAATTCAATTATGGCGACATACAATTAAAACTTGTTGCCAGAAGATACGCAGATAGCCTAAGATTGGGCCACAGATACACCTCGTATCTTTGGAACACGAACTCCGAATTGGGCGCTGTCTTTGAAGGGTGGTTTCTGAATGATGACACCCCCAGAGAAAGAGAGGGAGAGCTATAGTTGGGCTGCTGCTGGGGAAGATGGCGCCAGGCCCCATTGAGATGTGCTTCATTAATTCCTCTGCCCCCTGTTCCCTCTTCAGGAGGAACATGCAAACATGGGAAATCAACGTCGTCTCCAAATTGCCCAGCGCCGTCTGCCTGGGATTCGCTTATCAAACCGCACAAGACAATGACAAAGGGCAGAGCGGATGGAGACGAGATGGAGATGGCGTCGGGCAACAGTTGTCCAATCCTCACCCTCCTCGCTTGATAGCTCCTCGCCTCGACTGCTGTTCCTTAACATGCATTTTATGAGTAATTGGCCCCGCATCTTGGCTTCACCAGCGGAGGAGCATCACCAGGGACTGGTGTCTGTCTGGTCTCTGACTCCGGGCCTGAGTCACAACCTGAGCCTGCGACTACTACCTTAGGGCTACCGTCCCGGCAATCTCCTCCATTAGGGTGGCCACAGGTGAACTTGGTCAGCGACCAGCGACCGAAGCTGTGATGCCCTTGGAGAACTTGAAAGGAAATTAAATCCCCGCAAGCTAATAAAAAAATGGTTCATAGGAGAACGAGCTGGAATTTATAACTTTCAGGAGCGGTATCTTGAATTACTGCTATAAAATGACTTAAAATATAATTAATAGTTTATTCAAGGGGATTCTGTTTTTGTTTTAAGACATAAAAAGTCTCAAAAAAATATGAAATTTATAACTAAAAGATTTCTTAATTTAATACAAAAAGTAATATTTTAGTTCGATAAGATCAATATATTTTACGTTCATGTTTGTATATTTAAAAAAATAGAATATCGAAGTTTACGCTATTTTCGATATGACATTTAGTGCAATATTTTTGTCGACATATGATCTCAACACACATCTCTAACTTAAACGTAATTACCATTTCTGTAAGAGCAATATAATTTTCGCATAATGGCATTATTATTTTCAATTAAATAATTGGCCATAAAAGATTATTCCTTAATCAAAGAACTTCTTTAAATACTATATTTAAAATTATAAAGTAATTTATGGAGAGTTATATATTAAAAGAATATTCAAGAATATTTTCCAGAGCATAGAATAAATCCTCTTAATTTTTCGTTTTCCCCCTTTGACCCCTTCTGGTTAGGGTATTCCCTTATTCGTTGCATCCCCTTTTGATAGCCGGTAAATTGAATTAAGATTGCCCTCAAGAACAACAAATGAGGCAGCAGCTTCGACACAGGATATGAATAAACTAATTATAATTGGGAGTGTGTGCATTAGAGGTCCACACAGAAACGCAGAGCGGAGAACGGAGACCGAAGAATGGAGATTGGAGAATGGAGAGGCGAGACGATGAGGACGGCGCCTGGCCAGCAACAAGAATGCTGCCTTATCGCACCTGGGCCAAGAGACGGCGCCAAGAAACAAACAACCAACAACTGGGAAGGTGAACAGCGAACTCCGAACACACCGAGCAACGAATATTCGAATGACCAAGGGCTCTGACTGAGACTCAGACTCAGGTGCAGCTTTAAATGGAATAGAGTCTCGTCTCAGCTGCTTTCCATATCGGTTTTATGTCTTTCGGGGTGACTCACAAGATCTGCTCGAAAATTAATAATTGACCTTATCGGAGGCAGCCTATTAGGGAAGCTGTTCCCTGCGTCCAATCCATCAACTTCTGGGAGGGACCACACATCGATCCGAGTATCGGTGGAGCGAGTGAGCTTTCGCTGGTCCCGAGTTAAGGCCAGAAGTTGAGCCACCCAAAATGCTTGCCATTATCATCAAGGAGGGGTGAGTGGCGAGCTCTGAAATTACAATGCCGATCATCAAAGTGTGACTAAAGTGGTTTAGCCTAATGTAAACCCATAAATAAGCAGCCCCAGATACAAGGCTCTCCTCCGGACTTCGAATGGAAACTGGAGTCTGGGAGACGACGAGACGGAGACGCATTAACAAAATGCCAGAAAAGAGCTTCTGTTTGCTGTTCTACCTGGTCCCCCGGTCCGTCCGGCTTTTAATGAAATATGCCAGCACAACAGTCCCCAGACAGCGGCCAGCGAGCGAGGATGAGGATCCGCGAGGGAGATCAGGAGCTGGAGGAGCTAAAAACACAAAAGTGCAACCATAAAAACGACACCAAAACATGAAGAAGCCCAGCTGAAGACGCGTCTTCAGCGGGCCAAGGGAGTTGAGTTGTGGAAAGAGCAGCCAGCCAGGGCAGAAACATTGATGCTTATCGAGATGACAGAAGTGACGACAACGGACAGCGGACAACGGACAGCGGACAGGGGACAGCGGACAGTGGGCCAAAGACAGCAGACTGCAGACGGACAGTGGACAACCGAATAGAAGTACACTTGTCGTGCATTACGAATTAATTTCTTAATTTTCCATATGTCTGCACTGGGAGAAAGTTGTGAAGGTTAAAAGAAAAATAAATAAAAAAGAATTTTCTAGAATTTATAATTAAAATATTAACTATAACATAAAACATGCATTTTAAGGAATTTACTAATTTACAAAACATTAAACAAAATTAGACAAGCTTTGAAAAGAATTTTAAAATTTAAGAGTCCTGGCCTTAAAAATAAAAAAAAATTATAATTCTATTTAAAAGTATATAGAAAAAGTCTTTAAAAATAATGATTTACGATTTACGAAGATTTAGCTTTTATAACTTTGAAATCTAGAGGTAATAAGACTGTTACCAATGTTTTCAGTGTGCCTAAAAATTAAACAAAAAAATTAAATACAAAATATGTGTCTTTCTAGTATATTATTTTTGTTTATCTGCTTATTAAGCCTCCTTTAATTTGATTATTAATATATAAATATAATAATTAATGACCATAGAGTAATGATTTAAAAAGTTATAGATTCTTTAAAACAAATAGATAGAAATTATTTTCATTGTTAAAACACATGAGTCTCAAAAGACATTTTCTTTGAAGACCTATAAATATTCTAGGTGCACAACCCTAAGCTACCTATAGCTTTTCCCTCAGTGCCTTTATGGCTGAACCCAGCTAGGAAACCCACACAGCCTACAATGTTGCTCTTAAATATTTCCCCAGACACTAATGGAGCTTATCTCTAAACGGAACAAGCAACCGCAAACAAGTTGCCAGACGGCCAGAGCCCAGACTCTGTCTGAGATTCGGATTCGGACTGGATCTACTCCTGACTGCGGTGGCAGTTGGACTGGCGCTTGGCCTGATTAGCATGCAGGGACTAAGAGTCGCGTTGGAGTTGTGTGTCAAAACGTTAGGCACGAAATCGCCCCCGCCAGGTGATGGGGAAGGAAGAGGGGTAAGTAATCCCCCCCTCATTCCTGCTCATCGGTGTAAGCTTCCTGGAGAGCCTGAGAGCGTGCTGGATTTGGGCAGAGCAAGTGCAGCGTTAACTTGATTAGTTGCAACGACTATGGCTAAATGAAGCCATGCAGAGCCACAGAGAGAGACGAGGCCAAATCGGTAGGCAGAGACGTCAAAAACTGACAGTTTCCAGGGAACCTGGCACTGGCACTGGCACTGCCTTTTAATTACCCAGCGAAACGTCAATCAGCGGAGGACTCCTCGATGCGATGGCCCGATGCCTGGGCCCGGGTAATAAAGTCGTAAGCCGTAAGTCGGAGCAACGCGGATACAATTATAAGGCGGCTCCACAACAAAGCCAAACGGCACACATTCCCCACATAGCCGAGTCTAAGCTGCCGCCTCACTCCGCACAGTTCCCATTTCGGATTCGCATGCAATGAATTAATCAGTGCGGGTCTTATAATCAACCCACCTGGGAGAAGGAGGGGTTCGCGGAGCAAGAGAGCAGCATAATTGCAATTCGTACAACTAATTTAATAATTTGCGGTCCGCAAATTAAGTTTGTCAGCTGTCAATGCAAGGAATTTCGTTGACAACATTGGAAGCTGACAGCGCGACTCATAACTGAAGTTATGATCGAGCCCACAAAATGAGTTATGAACTGAGGGGCTTCGAGTTCGAGCAGCGAGCAAAGATTCAGTTGGAATGCCCTGTCGAGGTGAGGAAAGATGCCACTCAACCTGAACCTCTGGCTGAGATATGGGAAAAGCCATAAACAAGTTCAAGTGCACTTGGGAAAAAGTATTTCTTAAATTTAAATAATAAGCGGGGGTGAACTGAAAAATTATAAGGGGTTTAAAATCTCTTCTTCTCGAAATACAATTATTGAAAAGGCTTGAACCAACTTCCTCTTCAGCAAGAAGAGAACAATTAAAAATTTCTAAAAATATATAGTTATATTTCCCAGTGTACATTGTCTTGCTGTCGTCTGAGTTCGATTGTTTACCCAGTTTGCAACTTCATTCCCCAGAAGAATGCAACTAAATCAATCACAGCCACACTAATTTGCCATTTAACAAGGTATTTGGACAATTTTGATATATGTAGAGATGTCAACAGAAGCGGCGGCCATCAATCAAGCCGTGTTTTGGTCATGGGACAGGGTCTGCCTGGCCACTGACCACTGGCCCCGACTCCGACTCCGGCAGCTCAGAAATTCAGGCGGCAATGGAAGGTTACACGACGGCCCTAACCATTTAGTTGTCATTAAACGATGTCGTATATTAATTAGCAAAACATGAAATTAACCAACAGCCAAAAGTTTTTGGGACCCAAGTTCAGCGAGGAGAACTGGCACCTGATATTAATTTGATCTGATAGAAGCTACGAGGCTCAAACCTGCTCCTGCTCCAGCTCCTGCTCTGACTCCTGCTCGACCGTTGAGTTGATGATGATGAAAATGAAGTTGCCGCCCAATTTAATTAAAATTCCAAACGATCTGCACATGCAGCCTCAGCCGTTGAGTAAAATAAACCCAACTCAGCGTCTGGGACGTGTTGATGGAAGAGATCAGCGGTGGACAGCCCCATGCTGTGGTCATCGATTTGCATTGGGGCCGAGAGATCCCCAGCAGCTGCAGAAGCTGCTGGCTGCAGCCTCAAGATGAATATGAATCTGTGCGGTAAAGTGGAAGCCATGACCATAAGGCACGCTTCCCCGTGACCACAAAAAAGAGAGTAGAGTTTAGTTAGCTAACCAACACTTGGCGGTGAGAAATTTGGAACTCAAAACGAAGCTCTCTGGGAATAGCTTCTGGAATAGAAAGTCATAAATCAATATTTTATATTGCTTGAAAGACAATGAAAATGTTTTTTGAAAAATACATAAATCATTAGTGGGTTTATCTGTGAAATGGGATTGAAAGATATTTGGCTTCAGTGAAAGATTCTGTCTTTGAAAACAGTTGTTATAATAATAAATTAGATGCTAAGATATTTTTAAAGAATTAATCTTGTAGAAAAGTTGGTAAATTAATTTATTTAAAGTTATAGTATATATATAGTATAATTATTGGATGCCTTTTCAGGGTTATCTAAGCTCTTTTCGTTTCCTAAAAACCTCCCCTTTAGAACCCCTTAGCCTCTCCACATTCACTTATATTTTCTAAACCCAAAAACCCTGCTGCCTAGTGTAACCGCAGCTAACCTCGAGTGGCCAGTCCCGACCCAACCGATGACTTGGTCATGGCTAGATGGCAAATTACGGAAATTGGCATAATAAAGTGCACGATAATTGCATGTTTAGCGTTTATTGAATTACGAGCTTCTAATGCGCGACTAACTAGACAAGTCTTCCCCTTTTTTCTAGTTAGAAATTACATTTTAAACCCAGAAAATCATGACCAAGCCATTAATAATAACATCTCAAAAATTCCCTATTTATAACCACAGTTACCGCCCTTCAAGGATTGAGTTAGAACAGCAGCATCGTCGAGAGTCCGTCGTCCATCGTGGATTATGGGCATATCGGAGATCAAACTGGAGGAACTACCGCAAGAAGCCAAGCTAGCGCACCCGGATGCCGTCGTCCTGGCGGACCGAGCACCCGGATCATCGTCCGGCGCAGCGCTCACGGTTTCCGGCGGTGCTCCCAGCGGTGCCAGTGGTGGCACCAACAGTCCCATTTCGGATGGAAACAGTGACTGCGAGGCGGACGAGTACGCACCGAAGCGGAAGCAGAGGCGCTATCGGACAACCTTCACCAGCTTTCAGCTGGAGGAGCTGGAGAAGGCCTTCTCCCGGACCCATTACCCAGACGTGTTTACGAGGTGAGTAACATGTGACAAGGTGGCGGAGAGATAACAGGCCGCATCGAGACGAGACCGAGAAGAAAGGCAACGAAATTTGCATAAATCGCTCATCGACGAGGCGCAACAAAAGGCCTGAAAGTCATTTCTCGATTTTTGGTTTTACGATACAAAGAATATGGGTATATGGTTCGATAATAATTATAATAATAATAATAATGCCTTGACGCCGACGACCCCCCTGAGTGGATCGATCGATCTTATTTGGAGCAGAGAGCCAGAGCTAGAGAACTCCTTCTGAGCCCTAAGAAACTCTAACGATCGCAATTAGCATGCAGCTATGTGGTCGAAAGACAGCCGCCGTAATTGCCATAAATTAAAAGTCAGTCACTGGTCGCGTTGAGGAACCAAAGTGAACGCTAATTGAGACCGCACGGAGTGCTCGGGCCTCAAACAAAAATCGAGACAAAAAACTAAGCTTGACTCTGGTCAATAGCAGCCACAATTAGATCAACTTTTTTGTATTTTTTTTTTAGCCGTATCGCTGGCAGTTTTTCAATTCATTAGGCAGCGGGTTCATTTAAATGCCCAGCAATTAATTAAGCAAATAAATCAAATCGCCTTTTGATTTCAGTATAAGCTTCAATTAGCAGCCAAGTGCTTGGCTGGAGAGCGGATTAGAAAAGGTGAACTTGGGTCAACGATATGAGAAGCGAATGGAGGGGCAATAGCAGTAACATTTTTTTACACCTCATAATTAATTTCGTATTTGCTTAATTAAGTTTATTATCAAGGCTTGTATTAGTTACAATAACTTGAATGTGAAAAGGGGATATTAGAGAGTTGTGGCTTAAGAAGCGCTGAGAGTGGCATCTAGAAGTGAAATGGAAGATAACTGCTTCATATTATAAAAATACAAATTAATTTCTCATTTGTTTAGTATAGTCTTTTATTAGTATCAATAAAAGTAATATGAAAAATATAGAAATATATAAAAAACATATTTTAAAATAGAATTCTGCTATCTGAACTATATGAAAAGCCGTTAGAAGTGACAAGGAAAGGATGGTGACTTTATAATTTTCTACAACTACTAATTATTTGTTTCATTTTTCAAATTTGTCTATTTAAGTAAATAATCAAGTTAAATAAGTTACATTAAATGGAATATGAACAATAGACACTATTGAACGTAATACAAATATTTTTTTTTATAGATAGATTCGTTCTTAGCTTATTTTTTTAAGAAGTCCAAAAAGGTTCGGTTAAGCAATTTTGAAAAGGTAGAGAGATGCTCAGTTTATTCACTTGAGTATAGGAGATACAAATTCTAATTAATTTCTTTAATGGACTCAATTAAGTTTAGCATTAATTCTTGTATTAGTGGCAATACATGGAATGTTAATTAAGGATATTCATTAATTTAAAAAAAAAATTATAAAGACTGATGATTCGTGTTAACATTAAGATACGCAGAGAGGCCTTTGCCATTCGATCATTTCTATACCCTCAAATCACTCCACTTTTTTCACATTGTAACAAAGTTTTCTCTTTCCTTCTTCTTGCAGAGAGGAGCTGGCGATGAAAATTGGATTAACCGAGGCGCGCATTCAGGTAAGCCAAGATTCCAAGGAGAAGGAGAAGTGTATTCAGGGCTCGAAGCTGCACAGATTTTGTTGCGGTTAATTCGCGTGGCCTGTGCCCACGTGCAGCCAACAATGTTGAAAATTGAAAAATAATGGAGCATGTCGCTACTAATGAAATCGGAGGAGAATGAAAAACAACTAGGCAGAGGGGGGAATCGGATCGGAGAGAGAGAAATTTATTTAATTCTGTTTTAGTGCCAGTCATTACATGCCCGGTCAGTTTATGGCTCAGACCGGCCAAGTCGTCGCTTCCTTTTAATTACCGCTCATGCTAAACAACATTATTTGCCTGCGACTTGGACTATAACTCCAACTCGGACTCCCGACTTCAACTACGACTCCCATTCCCAGTGCAATCAGAAGCCGGCGTCCTCCATATTCTGATTGTTATGTTAAAAACTAATTAAAGGGGCGTTTTCAATAACAACGCCCATTAATTGGTGGCTTTGGGCTCGGGTTGTACAGCATACAGTAGCCTGCCAGCAGCACATAACTCACGGCTTCCATCTCCTTGCCGATCCTTTGCAGGTCTGGTTCCAGAATCGGCGCGCCAAGTGGCGCAAGCAGGAGAAGGTGGGCCCCCAGTCGCATCCGTATAATCCCTACCTGCCCAGCGGCGCCGCCACCATGCAGACAGTCGTAGGAGCCGCCCTGCCGCCGAATCCCTTCACCCATTTGGGCTTCCAGCTGCGCAAGCCCTTCGATGCCCAACATGCCGCCAACCTGGCCGCCTTCCGCTATCCGCACTTGTCCGCCGGTCCCATGATCCCGTCGGGCTACTTCAACCAATTCCAGAGGTGAGTAACTTGAGGGAACCTTCACCATAGGTCATTGGGGATTCATTTCCATTATTTTTCTATATTTCTAGGGCTCCTCCGCACATGCTGCCCCCTGGCATGGCAGGCATGTACTCCCCCTCGAGCTCCTTCCAATCGCTGCTGGCCAATATGACGGCGGTGCCTCGTGCTCCGCCTCTGGGCAAGCCGCCCACCGCACTACTGGTGGGATCCCCCGATCTGCATTCGCCCAACCATCTGCTCGCCTCGCCGCCCACCTCGCCCGCCTCGGGCCATGGCGCCCAGCACCAGCATCCGGCGCATCCGCCTCCGCAGGTGCCACCTCCCCCACATCCAGTCGGTGTCCAGCCTGCTCAATTGTCGCCCCAGCAGCTGGTCGGGATTGCCCTGACCCACCAGGCACCGTGTCTGTCTCCAACGCAGACTGCTCCTGTGGCTTTGACCTTGTCCCATTCGCCACAGAGGCAGCTGCCACCGCCGCCGGCACAGCATCAGGCGCCACCTAGAGCCGCCACGCCGCCAGAGGATAGACGCACTTCCTCGATAGCCGCTCTGCGTTTGAAGGCCAGGGAGCATGAACTAAAGCTGGAGCTGTTGCGACAGAATGGACATGGCAACGATGTGGTGAGCTAGCTGGAGGAGCGGGAAGGGAAGATGGAAAAGGAGCTTTCCGAGGAGAACATGATGTCCAGGAAGGATATCATTCCAAATCCAAGTGCAAACATTTTGCCTGTTCACTGTAGTCCTAAGCAAATAAGTTATTCACTTGTATGTATTTAACACCGAATTTTTGAAATAAATTCAAATTGTAAAATTAATTTGTAAAGTTTTCAAAAATTTAAATTATTTAAAATATTAAAATTCAAAGAATGAGCCATGAAATCAAAGGAATAAGGAACGCTTAGGTCAATGGTATCAGAAGTGCAGAGAGAGGCAATAGTATGAGAAAGAGACAGAGAGAGAGCGATTCGCTGCCAGAGTTAATACTGCCTTCCTCTGCGCTTCTCATAACAGGCAGCTAAGCAGAAGGTTGAAAGATGGAATTCAATGACACAAAAAAAACCTGAACAGGTGTAAATTGGTTCAAAAAACTCTCAATATTATTTAATTGCTTAATGAACATAACCCTTAATATACTAAATCAATATTACTGACACCATTTCGTTAATAACTTTAAAATCCTGTCATAAAAACACAACCATAAATTCTGAATCAAAAATCCAGCCTATCTAAGCCCTGTGAGTATTCCCAAACAACACCCAGCTCTTCGTCATCTCTTTGTTTCTTCTGGTAATTCCCACAAATTAGCCATAAGCCGAGGCCTAATGGACAAAAGCCCCTCCATAATGTGCGTAACAACACCTACTTATGAGAGCGGAGAAGGGGAACACACTGATTCACAGCCAGTCCGACCAGATCTTGGGGAGTAGTACGGGCACGATATGTCTGAGTCCAGCTCAGATCCGGAGTCGGGCGGCTGCCATTAATCAGTGGTCTTTCCATAAATCAGCGAGTGAAGGGGAGCGGCGCAGCGGACTGGTAAGTAAGGAGACAGAGGAGGGAGGCTTGATCAAAAACAAAAACAGGAGAATCATCTTCTGGGGGAGGGTGCCACAAATATAAATTTATGAATAAATTAGAAACAAATTAAATATGTTAATGAGACACCAAAGTCAAAGTGAGAGGAAGCCACAATCGAAGACTCTGTTGGCCGGCGACTTCCAACTGTCCGTCGTTCTGTTTCTCTCTCTTTGGCTTTTGTTGGTGAATTATGCGCGGTAATTAATAAAATGGAATATTTATGATAACATTTATAAAACACGAAGTTGCCTAATTCGATTACCAGATTTTTTGGTCAGCCGCTCATTTTTCTCGAACCAAAAACAGTGAGACAAAACAGTAAAAAAAAGAAGCCACAGCCAAGAGGCTACTCCTTCTCACATGGCCTGGTAATTGCGATGAGGTGGAACTGTGATAATCATGTTTAACCGACGGACAGGCGATGCTGCCTCCAAGGGTCTGCATAATTTCTGGACAGAGCATTTCATGCATTTCAATGAGTTCGTCAAATGCAGAGAGCAACTTCTACCGATCTCTTTCGGAGCCAAACAATTAATTTGCATAATAATCAAGCCGAGAGGGGCGGCATAAAATACACAAACGGGCAGAAGGGGACTCGCAACAACCATATTAATAATCATTAGTTAAGGCGACTAATTAACGCTGACATTAAGAGACTGCATTTTAATTACTCCCCTCAGCCATGTGACAAGCTTTTAGTTTGGTTTTTAATATCTAAGAAAATATTTAAATTCAAAAATTATTAAAACGTTAAAGCTAAAGTAAAATAAAAGTCTAAATAATTGGTTTTTAACATCTAAGACAAATATTTCAAAGTCAAAAATTAATAGAACCATAAAAATAAGATAAAATTAAAGTCTAAATAATTGGTTTTTAATATATAAGAAAATATTTGAGTTCGTAAATTAATAAAACCATAAAAATAACGTAAAATTACAGTATTAACTCGCTCACTGCACGCTAGCTATTTGTCTAACATCTCTATTCTAACATTTAATTTGTTGGCAAATTTACACACAGAAACATTCGATTAAAGTGGCCTTTTTTTTAGTTTTAATTCAATTTAAGTTCGACGCTAACTTAATTGTTAATTCCACGAGCAGCGAATGAGCAACAACAACAACAGAGGCATCTGGCCAACAACAACCACAACCAAGTAACTACAATGAAGGCAACATTTTTTTCCTGCTTATTTTCCTTCTTTTCTCCATATATTATTTTGTTGCCTTGCGAGACAAAATGCAGCTTTAGTTGTTGTTTTTTTTTATATGTAATTGTCCAAGTGTGTCCGATGTGTGTGTGTGTGTGTTTCGTGTGTCGGCGCAATTAAGTTTGCGTTTAATTTGCAATTATCCAAACGACTCAAACTAATTAGCGCCACTTTGATTAAAAAACTGGCAACAAAAAATGGAAATGAAAATGAAAATTGAAAACGAAAATATTTGCAAAACAGCCACTGATCTAAAGCGAAATCGAAACCAGCAAACAGTTAAAAAATGCCAATGAAAATTCGCAGAAATCTTAATTTAATTTCGTTTGCAAACATAAAACGAAATCCGTTTGGCCCTGTAAAAAAAATTAAAAAAAAAACATATATATGTATATATAATCATGAAATTGGCCATAAAATCACAGCCTAACATCTGTCTGCGGGTTATGGCAATGTTTGACCGCTGGGAATCGATCGAGAAATTATAAATTCATTGAGACAAACAAAAGACTTAGGCAACGAACTTTCTGCTTACGCACAGGGAAAAAGGGTCGAAGGGGGAGGGGAAGCGGAGGGACAGAGCCACATAAAACTGAATGAAATCAAAAATCCAGTTACATATGAATATATTTATTTGTAGAGCAGTTTATAGTGGGATCAACACGATGAGATAATCTCAGCGATAAACGGAGAGTTTCCCAAGCTTTAGCTTTTGAGATTATATTTGATGTGGCTTTATCAAGTTGTAAGATCACAAAAACACACTTTCCATTATAAAATAAGAGATATTTTGTATTTTTACGATGCCATTATCAAGCTCTTATCACATTTTCTTACGACTTTTGTCACTATTTATCGAAGAAGACACTATGATACCTTTTATTTTTGCTCTAAGTTTTTATATTTTATATTATATCAATTTCTAAAACATTTAAATAACATTTATATATTTATTTAAACTATTTTCTGTTATAAAACAGCTTCTCTTAAACCGTTTTTTGCTTTATTTTTCCCCAAAAGTTACTCAGAATCTTGTAAGTTAGCTTTTTCCTTTTCAAACATCCTTTCTCTTGTTTGTATCTCAGGCTTAAGGCTCCTCTGCATCTTGCCACTGTTTGCATAAATTAAATTGAGACAGACTTCCAGCTCCTCTGGCTCCAGGACCAATCCACTCAGAGTCCAATTGGAGCATGTTCGATTCTAATTAACTTGTTGGCATAATTGCTCACTCTCTTTTTTTACAGTCACTCTAAAGTGCATTGCATGTCAAGTTCTTTTTGCTTACCCAAGCAAGTGCCACAATTTTGAATATATAAATCATTTGGAGTGAAGTAAAGGGACCCTATAAGTGCCGACAAAACGGTAACGATGTGACTATTATTATAAGTATGTATAGTATAAACCCCAACAAAGCGACACGGAACGTCCAAAAAGAGAACGACAAAATGAGAAACATTTGGCGCCGTGGCAATTAGTTATCGAAGACGTCGCGCATTGACAAGCAAAAGTCAAGGCACTCGAAGAAGCCACCCAAAAAGACAACGAAACGAACGAGACAACGCAGAGCAGAGGGCCCCAGGAAAGCTATATAAAGTGGACATTATCCAGGCCAAACCGATGACTCATCCTGAATGGAGGAGGGGGAGTCTACCCAAGTCGCTGTAAGTGGAGGAGAGCCCAACTTGGCAACCTCAAGTTATCATTTCTTTGAGTTTGTAGCACCGCCCCAAATCATGGCAACGTGCGCCGTTCGTGGACGAAGCCTATATTAAAATGTAGCCCAGCTGAACATTGATCCTTATCGACACGACCAGGGTAGTGGGGCATGGCTGCCGATCCTGGGGTGGAGGCAGTGTTGCAATTGGTAGCCAAACAGCAGCAGCAGCAGAAGCAACAACAACTTAGCACGAGACACAACGCGGGACACTCCTTGCACGCAAGCCAGAGAGTTCTGAGTTGTTCAGAGAAAATTATGGATCTAGAGGGGAGTCTCAAAGAGGGTTACTAGATTTTATAAAAATATAAAAATTACCTTAAAGGGTTAACTGGATTTTTAAGGCAACTATAAATATTTGTACTAAAAAATTTCCTGTAAATGTAATATAAATTATGGGATTTATTTATACTTGATCAACATAGTTCTAAAAATAATTTAAAAATATATTTTCTGCAAGCTACCTTGTTAAAATTAATTATAAACCCTCTTTCCACATAAATACAATATAAAACTCGAATATTAATACCCCATTTAATTTTATCAACATTTATAATGCGTTTCCTTATCTGCTATCCCTTGTCATCTACAGCCATAATTAGAATAAAATATTCCCACAGATTTACTTAGTATGACATATGGCATCTCCCTATATAGTAAATAGCCCAATGTGTAACATCCTACTGACCCATTCCCATGCGGGCCCAGGCCGTGAATTCATAATTCGAGTCTCATCTTTGAGCAGAGTTGTCGGAATGAATGCGCTAATTAAATAAACATAAAAGTCTCTCTGGTTCGGGCATTATCTACGCCTCCTTAGCTTATCGGCGAGCAACATGTGTAAGAGATCGGAGATCGCTTAGCGAATTACCATATTCCAAACCGAAACCGATCGAGGGACAGGCCCACGCAGCTGGCATTAGGATCGATAATGAGCTGATTAAGCTCGTAGGTGTTGCTCCGTGCAAGATTAGATTAGGCTAATCAGCCGGATCAGCCGCAGAGGGGTAGAAAGAGAGAGGTTTCTGGAAAATAAAGAAATCCAGAAACAGAAACCCGGCCATTGGAGTTTGAAGATCACAAATAAAAGCCGTTGACGTGGAGCTGCTGACTGCTACTGTTGCCCCTCAATAATTGCTGGCTAAGTAATTAACTCGGCCAACGGCCACGTTGCAATGCGAATTATAATTCGAGTTTGCCACAAATTAAAATTGCCATTCGGCGAGGCATCTGAGGCATGCGACGCTGCGAAATCTGACAAGCAGCAGAGCAACAGCATAATAAAAATATGCTTGTAAAATGTGAAATTAAATAGGACGCAGCCAGCAGCTGCCCCAAAAAGGCACTGGAAGAAATAGGGAACTCGAAGCTTAAATATTTGCAGAGTTAAGTGAAAATCGAGAAATTCCGATAAACGTAGTTCACACTCCAGTATAAAGATCGCAAAAATTATAAATATTTCGATATATGACGAGAAGATAAATCTATTTTAATTTTTATATATCCGGCAAATGTCATATTTATCGATATTTTCAAAAATATATCCCCTAAACAACTAAAAATGTATGACATATACATGGGTTTAAATAACATATTTCAAATATTTGTTAGAAATTGTTGATATTTTTCTAAAATATTGATATTTTTTGAATAAGAAGCAATATTGTTCAATACATTAAATATTACAATATTTTTAATGTAATAAAATATTGAACATATTTAATTATGAATTATGAATTATTTATAGATTTCTAAAAGTAACTCTATAATTTTCTTCCCGTGCCCTTTTCGCTGACATATTTGGGTGTGTTTCTCCCGAAAATCGAAAAAAAGGAAGCGGCCTAAAGCCTACCTTTTTAGCCAGCTCGGCTCACTAATTTGCCATTTAGTCGGGCATCCGCGGCATTTGGGTGACAAGAGCGAGAGCAGCAGAGACAGCCGAACTTTAATGGCTTAATGTGGCAAATGTGGCAACATTTGGCCGCAGAGCCTCGGACATTTTCGGTCACATTTCGGGCCATTCCTCGGCTATTTGCCTGATTTTTCAATCATGCTGGGCCATTACCCGCAGCAGATCGCTTAAAATCTTATTAAGTTTTGTTTGTTTTCATCATTATTTTCACGGCCGGGGCCCATTTTCGGCCATTAAGAGTGAAAATCTTGTGTAAATCGAATTATTTGTAATTTATGGTGTGGCAGCAGCAGCAGGAGAGGATTATTACCGTGGCGAGGAGGCATCATCATCACTGGCCAGTTCCTGATCCAGCCATAGCTAAACCAATTAAGCGTGCTAAAATCAATCGCAATTGCCTGCACCTCCCCCGAACCTTGGCAGTGTCCCTGTCATCCCCCCCAGCTTCAGCTTCAGCTCCAGCTCCAACCTCCAACCACCTCCACCTCCATCTGTGGTTACAATTTGCAGACGATTTGCGGTTCCGAGGTCTGGTGTGGGGCAACCAGCGCACAAGAGCCAACATGGCTGGAGGATCCACAAGCCAGCTCTCTGGCAGAGAGATCAGCAGACCAAACTGGTTCAAAGAGATTATCGATTTTCAATTACCGATGCGGCGAGTGTGCGGCTAAGTAGTTTGGTTTTTGTTTGGTCTAGCAATTTTCCAGCCGGACTGCAGCTGCTCTGGCCCAGCAATCATTTAGCCACTAAGCGAACGACCGGAAAAAAAGGCCAAAGCTAAATTGGGTAAATAAAAATTATGGCAGGATAAAAGGAGATGTGGCATTGCTCGAAGAGGAGAGTGAATAAGAAGGTATTAACCTTGTAAATAATTATTTTCTTTAAATAGAGTTAAAAAATTTAATATTTTTGTGCTTAAAAAACTTAAAAACGGTGTTGAAGCCTCTTCTTTTGTTTTTAAAATATATTTGGAGGTTTCGGCCAACAGCCACTGATTTAAAAAGTAAAAATTAACCTTTTTTAGAGGAGCTCTTAAATTTGGATATAGAAACTTTGCTGTCCCCGTTGAAAAGAGTGTAAATAAGGGTAAAAATTTTCAACAAAACTTTTTTTTTAATTTTAAATTTTAAATAAAATAACTGCCTCCACAATAATTGTAAAAATTATTGGTTTTTGCATGCTTCTTGCTTTTGAAAATATTTTTGTGGATTTTTATCAAAAGTCAAGGATATACCACGTTGTAAAATGATTTCTTTTTTACTGGAAAGCTAAAAATGTATATAGAAACTGTGCAATTCTCAATTAAAAAAGAAGATATTAGGGTAAAGTTGTTTAAATAATGTTTTCCCGTAAATAGTAATTAAAAACAAAATATTACTCCCACATAAAAATGTTAAAAAATTTAAGTTTAAGCCTTTTCAACTGTACCTGAAATGATCCTGGTGTTTTTCCAACAAAATCAAGCATAAAAGAAGCCTGAGAAGGCTCTTTTTCTCTCCCAGAAAAACTTCAACAAAAACCTTGTTCAAAATACCAAGAAATAACCCAAGTTTATCCCATGAACTTGTGATTATCATAGGCCATATCTCAAAGTATTCGCTGATTAGCGGATTAAGCTTCGAGTGGCTTAAACAAATTGAGTGCGACACTCGGCAGCGTGTTCCCATCAGGCGCGTCAGTCACTCATTCACTCACTCCCCAACTAACTAACTAAGTAACTGACTAAGCCGGCGAGTGAATGAGCTGACCATATGCGATCGCTTCCATATATATATACACCCATATCTTATCTAACGAATCGTTTAGCAAGTCTAACTCGTTTCAGTGGCGTGTGACTTGGCCCGAAACTGGATAACTGGAGGAGATCTATGAATGAAAGCGGCTGGCTGGATGGCTGGATGGCTTGGCTTGGCTGCCTGGAGAGCTACGGGGCTATGCTAATCGCTGGGATTATAATTAATTAATTAGCCAGCCGGCGGCGGCGGCGGCCATCGTCATCGTAATCGTCTCTCTTTATATGCCGGCCCATGGGCGGACATGTGTGCAGGTCTCCGACAAGTTCGTTGCCTGAGTCTTTCGCTTTGACTCGCGCGCTTCGCGGGCTTCTGCCGCCGGGGGTTATTGCTTCCAGCGAAGCGTCAGAAATTTAATCAAAAATTTCATAAACGCTCAGCGTCCAAATTGCACATTTAATGACAATAATTTGCGTAATGGATTTTCATGTTCTCGTAATTGAATTTATTTTAATTTAAACTAAATTGCGCTACGCGTTACACGAATTGAGATCGGACCAGCGGTTTCCGCGCTGCCTCGGAATATATAATTTTATGCGCTCACGCGGTCGCTCCACTAATTGATTATAATTCTGTCAGTCGCCACCGTTGCCGAGCCGCTGCAGGTTCAGGTCTTGAATCCCCGAACCGAATATCTTCCTGGGGTCCGAGTCTCCACAGTTCGGGCCATCTCTCTGCTCCACATTTCGCGCATTATTTCGCGCTCGTTAGCCGGGCTGGGGGCTGCTGCTGCCGCCGCGTCCCATCACCATAACCAACTCCATCACCAGCCCCAAATGCCCATCATCATCAGCGACAGCATCAGGAGGCTGCTGATACACCGATCGGCAGCTCACCTCCATCAGGCTGCCTCAGCTAGAGGTGGCAGCTCTACTCCATCATCTCTTTGAGATAAAGGTGAGTAGTTGTGATGGATTGCCCTTTATAATTTTTTGTTTACTAAATTGTGAGACTCTCCTTAGTATAGAAAAGGAGCTGTCTCTCTAAGCTCTCTTGAAAATTTCTAGAAATTATTTGGAGCCTTTTTCTATAACTTTTATCTAGCTATACCCTTTCACGCCTCACGCTCTCATCCCTACCCAAGGTATGATGCCTGGCAGGTGTTTTGGGATCGAAACAGCGATCGATATGCTTCGTCGCAGCCTGTTAATAAGTACTCATCGCTTGGCACTCGGTACCGAAGAGAAAAGGCTCGTCGCCAAGGAGAAACCATTACCTGGGGAGGTGTGCTGTAAAACTGTTTGATGAATTTCATAATGGTGGGACATTATGTTTGCTTCCGCTCGCTGTTGCCACAATTTACTTTTTATGAATGTCAATGGTTTTTTAATTAATTGCAGGCCATTTTCGGTCTGCCCCCCTATGTATTCGGTGACTCGGATGCGATATACTTTACGAGCGTTACTCGTTTTCATATGCAAAAATCCGGGCAACGCTCAAGGGGAACGAGCATAAATCTGAAATTGATCGCCAGCCATTAATGCAACCCAACTCCGTATGATTTGAAGCGATGTGAAGCGAAGAGATCGTTAAATTTGTCCCACTTGATGTCCCAATAACAGTATTCTCTGTGAGCCATAAAAATAATTTGCAAATTTAAATAAAATTTGCAGTTTTCGTCAGAAATCTACAGTAGTTTAAATGGTATTTGTTTACTAGTTTTACAGGGTATGCGAGAAGAGAAAGGTAGTTTGGTTTTTGAGAAGAATTATGAGTGTTTTTAAGCATTAAATTAATAATTAAGCCAATATGGAGGCTTTAAAGCTAATAATAAATCTGAAAAAATATGTGGACATCATTATCTTATTAAATATAATGATTTAATATAATATACCACCTTTAAATATTTATTCAAAATTAATTTCCATTAAATACAATTATATTTTCCTTTAAAAAAAAACAAAGCCACACCATTGTACTCCCTTCGATCGACTGCTGCTGTACTGTCAGTTCATTAAAGGCGCTTAAATTGTATTTCAATGTGGATACCTGGGCCTGAAATCGGGCTTGGCACACCACACCATGAGCGCCAGAAGCGCAGAAATCCAATCAAAACGCTGCCCAAGACGCCACCAACACCAGAAGACACCAGAACCCCGGCCAAAGTCGGGCTCGAGAAGAGACTCCAGAGAAGACTCGACCCCCTGTGCGAGCCATTGTCGTAAATCACACATTAAAATATTTATTTGTATTTTTAGTTGTTCAGAAATTAGCTAAGAGCCCCCAGTCGGGCTCCGAAATCGAGTCGGGGTCGGAGTCGGGGTCGGGAGTCGGGAGTCGGGTCCGGCTTTGTTGTGCGAGTGAATTTTAATTTCCTTTTTATGATATTTTAATTTATTTCAGCGTAAATCAAAACCCAAACGAGACATGCTCTCGCGCGCTCTCCTTTTTTTTATATTTCTCGCAGCCAGAAGAAGAGGCTGCACTTTTAATAAATTAGATTACTCTTCGATGGAACACTTGAAATAATATTAATTTAAATCTTAAATCTTATTTATTTTGATCTTAAAAAATATTTTTAGTCTAAGATATTTGTTACTAAGAGGAAGGAAAACATTAAAAATATTCTTTAAAACATTCTTGTTTAAATAAAAAAAAAAACCTGAAATAATATTAATGAAATATTGATCTTAAAGGAATTAGAAGGAATTTTAGAAAAAGATCAATCAGCAATAAAAATGGGTTTTCCCTAAAAATTAAAACAAAATCCCGTCTTAAATATTTGAATAATAAATATTTTAAATATCTAAATAAATATTTATTTAAAAATCCTTTTTTTTCGCCAAAACCATCAGTTAGTTTAATGTTAATTTTTTTTTTCTACAAAATTGTCTTAAGATCTTAATATCCTTCCAAAAATCCTTAGATAAATTTCAAAAAACCTAAACCCTTTGTTCAAAAAAACCTCCTCCTTGGTTTATTCAAGTGCACTTCTTTATTTGATTTTCGGAGTGGAGCAGCGGCGCTTCCTCGGATCTCCGACATCCGCGCGAACTGCATAAATCTTGAAAGGCTCGGGCCTGGTTAACCCTACAAATCTGGGGAAACCGCCGGGAGGGACGGGAGGGAGCTGGTCTGGAGCTTGAGGTGGACTAACAAGCTGGAAAACACTCCGAGGCTGGCATGCAGACAAAGATTGCTTTTTCACAGCTTGTGGTACGTCCGGCAGTTTATTAATTTGACGTTTCCAGTTGCAGTCCAGCGGGATGATCGCCCTGGAACCGGCGACCAGTTAACGGTGCAACAATTTGTATACATTTTTAGGAGGCAGTTGCCTGTTTTTTGTCGGCTGTGGGGCGTGGCCGGGGTCCCACAGCAATTAGTCCAGAAAATGGGAACAGTCAGTGGCTTCCATCTAATTATGCAGACTCTCCTTGGTCTCATTTCATCGCCAAAAATATTGAAAGCTTTTTGAAAGCTATCTGGACTGTTAGCCAGTTTCTGGAGATTCCAGTAGATGGCGATGGAGTTGGATTCAGTCTTATACGCTGTAAAGTTGGTCATGTTCCAGGGGAAATGCTGGTCCTGCAGGTTGCCGGCTGTAGAATCCTTGTGTTTATCCCTTAAAATGGTGATGTTTACGCCTCTTAATTAACACTTGGTTAAATCCCAGGGATTGGCAGATGTATTACGATTTTTTAAACTATTAAAATAATAGTTCGAATGTGACTTAACTTGGACAGAAAATTAACAAATTATTACAACTAATTAGGTTAAAATAATATACTTAAAATCACTTCCCACTTATTCTTATAATTCACAAAATTCTAGTTAAAAATAGCTAGCAGATATTAATGTTAATAATGCTTGTTCCTTGTTACTTTTCTGTAATCTCATTTAACTCCTTAACAGCATCTCCTTGTTGCTTCTAAAACCCTCTTCAAACCTCTTAGAGCTGTTGATGTATCCCCTTAGACATGTTGCAATTTAACATTTTGAAAGAAATTGGGTCATATAAAGCTTCCCTGTTTCACAAAAAACTCCAGCCTTAACAGATTGAAGAGCTCTCTGAACAGGACTCACCCCTAAGTAACGACTGGAAGTGTTCATTTCTGCTCAGGGGTAGTTCAAACCAAGCCTGTTAACTAGCATAATGAACACTTAACAGAGTCCTGGAAGGCTTAAACATTGAAAGCAGAAACAGGTTCTGATAAGTGTAGAACCAAAAGGACCTGCCCTTTACAGAACTCTGTTATAAGCATAAAATCCTTTACAGAACTCTGTTATATATATATACCAGAATCAGATTGAAAACTTGCTGCCGCTATGTTGACAGCTTGGCTGTTGTTGGGCGGAAGACAGCGGATAAGTTAATGTACAATCTCTGTTCGCTTTAAAAGCATATGAGACGATGTTGTCTTTATGCCTGAACAGAGTCGACCCAGACTTCAATCCCCGCCACCCACCCAGCAATTGCTGTTTACACGCCTTGAGATGAGGAGGGGCCACGCATTTGCATAAAGCAGCCAGGATATGGAGGATATGGTGGAGGCTACGGATTCCACGAAGCAGTATAAAATGGGCGACGGAGTCGAATGACGACGATGTCGCCAACTTGTTAGCGGACGCTGGCATTTTTTTTATACTTGCATATGCAGAGATAATGCGCCACCCATTGCCACCCAATGGCCACGTCCTTGCCAAGCGCCCACACATGTCACTAGCAGTGGCAGAGGCAGTGTCGGTGGCAGTATCCATGCTCCTTACTCCGTGCAATGTCATGGCTGCGTGCGTGGCTAAGAGAGCACATAAGTCCCCAGGAAAGACGAGCCAGCCCGTGTCCGTTTCAAGGAACTGGGAACCGGTAGCTGCCAACTGGGAGCCAAGGACGCGGATGCGGACAGACTGTTCCACTTTCCTTGCTGATTAGTGATATATGCATGCAAGCATGCCCAGGGTGTGGGGTGTCGGATAGAAACGGATTACGAGATTACTTTTCTCGGAAAGCAGATAAGGTTGAAAATCAAATGAATTAGTTTAAAGAGAAAATATTAGAGTGGGAGAAAAGTCAAAGGAAATTTGTGGACACAATAAACATATATATTTCGAGGGAAATATATTTCTATACACAAACAAATATATATTATTCGAAGGAAAAATATTTCTAGACAAAAAAAAAAATATATTTCGAAGGAAATATATTTCTAGCCACTAATAAAAATAAATATTTTGGAGGAAAAATATTTGTAGATAAGGAAAAAATATATATTTCGAAGGAAATATATTTGTAGACACGAAAAAAATATATATTTCTTTATTTATCGCAAGTGATTACATTTGACAATAGCTGTTTGTGGTTTGGTCACTGGTCCTAGCAGTTTTATCAGCGAGTATTCGTAGTCGTTAAGTCTAGTGAACATTTTTAGGGTGATTCTTCCAAGGTTTTTTTCTCCTCCTGTTCCTCTCTCTCATCCAGGCCCTGCTTTGGGTTCTCCTCCTCCAGATCCTCCTCCTTCAGGTCCTCCTTTTTTCGTTCCTCAGGTGTTGAGTCTTCCCTCTGCTGGCCTTCAGCTTGTTCCTTTCGAGCGCTCTCTTGGTTCTTATTGGTTATATCAAGGCCTAAATTTCCACATTCCTCAAAACCCTTCACCTCTTCAATAGATTCCTTTTGCTCCTGTTTTTCCGTATCTTTATGTTGCTCCAGATTCCCTACCTCCATTGACTGCTCTTCCAAATCCTTAATTTCCTTGTTTACCTCCGGAAAAGGCAATGCTCTAAGCCGCTGCACCATATCCTCTAGGGTCTCAGGAGCTTCTTGTTCTTCCTTGCCAGCTTCCTTGACAGATGATCGCTTCCTGGCCACATCATCTTGTCGCGAGGCTGCACACAGCTGGGCCTGCGGTCTGCTCTTTAACATCGTCGTTGTTTTGGGAATGGCTCCCGTGGATTGCTTTTGAATAGCCAACTGCGTGGAGGTGGTGGTCACAGTGGCACAACAGGCGGTCTCCGCCTCTTCTTCAGGCTTGGGAACAATTCTAGTGCAGGCCACCGAGTTTAAGGATGTAGTGGCCTCCTCCGAAGGCTGTGTTTGCTCCACAAGTTCGGCCTCCTGGCGGCGTATGGCTTCGCGTTCCGCTATCCTGTTGATCATGGCGGTGCCCTTTTGGGATGTAGAGCTCAACCTGGCTATCAACTCATTACCCTGCGCTTCGAGCAAACGAAGACGCTCGGCTCGATTGTCTGATACTCGCTCAATGTCCTCCAAACGCTGCTCCAGAGTCTGCGAGATGCTGGCCGAGGTCTGGGGCTGCTCCTGCCCGGGATTTCGACTTTGCTGCTGTTCGTGCAGAGTTTCCAGCTTGGTGACCAAGCTCTCGCCGCGTTCGTTGTTCCTGGAAAGCTGCGACATCAACTGCTGGCTCTCCTGCTCCAAACGCCGCAGACGCGCCGCTCTACTGGAGGTGTATGCCTCCTCTTGGGTCGTTAGGGGCGAGGCAGAGGTTTTGGTGGAAGGTCCGGCCGCCGCTTCTTCTTCAGTGTTACTTTCGAAGCTTCCCTCGCGACTTGGTATCCTTCTTATCCTGTCCAGGGACTTCTTTAGATAGTGTCCCCTGTCTGCTGTTCGCCTAATCCTTGATATAAGCTGGCGGGACTCCTCCTCGAGGCGGCCCAATCGCTCCGAGCGCTTCCTGGTGTACTCCTCCTCCCGAGGCGTGAGACTTCCGGTTGCAGGGGCCGAGCTTGCTCTGGTCATCCTCTCGAAACGCTTTTTATTGATGAATTCCTCGAGAGGCACTGCATGCTGAGCGGGTGAGATTTCGTCCTGGAACTGGCACAACTGAATCTCGAGGCGTTCACGATTATCGGAGGTCTCCAGCACTTGCTGGATGAGGTTCTTGCACTGCTCCTCCAGTTTTTGAATGCGACTGGCGGTTCCTGAGGTGCCAGGAGCATCGTCCTCCGCTCGTTGCCTGCTCCTAGAGCTGTGTAGGGTCCTGGAAACACCGCCACGTGCTCCATCCTCCTCTTCTTGGTCTTGTTCTTCAGTATCTCCCCCTCCTCTTGCATCTCCTGTAGAATCTGCAGCTTCTTCTCGCCAACCACAGGTGGGCGGGGCACTATTCCAGCGCAGGACTATTTCCTCGGCCTGTCGTCCCGGTGAAGTACTTTGCATGCGCTTAATCCTGCGCGTATGCTCGAATTGATCCCTGAGAATCTTCCTGCGACAAGCGGATGATGATGAGGCTCCCGACTCAACGGGAGCTGCTGCTGCTGCCACCTCACGTTCCTCATCGGACTGAGGTCCCGAATCGCTGTAGCCACTCTCCGCCGAATGATTGGCATCTTCCAGCTTCCTCCTGGCAAACTCTCGCCGCCACTCATCGCACTGCTCCTGACTCTCATCGTTCTTGGCCCTGGCCAAGGCCCACTTTCTGCGGCAGTATTCCAGTTCGTCCTTCAGTTCGCTCAAGAGTCGCCTCTTCTGCTGCAGTTGGTAGCGCAGGATCTGCTCCTGGGTGTGGAGCTGACGGTGCTGGCGCTGCATTTTGCCCACCAGATGCCAGGTTTTGGTTAGCTCCAAGCTAACCGCACTCAACCGCTTCTGCTGCTCGTTGAGGCGGTAGTCCAGGTGGCTGTTTAGGGTCTTCAAGCGGCTGGTCTCCTTCACCAGAGACTTCTTCTCCAGGATGAGGTCCTGCCAAGGAGGGCAAAAAGGCATTAGTTGCGGATGCTACTTAAGTGGGAGAGATTGAAAACTTTTAAAGTGCTCTCTCTCTCAAGCCCGAGATGGTCGAACTTTTCACTCAATTAGAGTTTAAACCAAAATAAGCCAAAATAATTATAGTGAAAACAAAGGAAAGGAAGCTTGAATACTCTGGAATCAAGCTAAGAAATATAAATAAACTATTACTACATATAAATATTCATTTTTCTAATTTGTTTTGAATTTTTAAAATAATATTCTTGAGTTTGTAATTGAAAAGCAAACCCTTCTCAATGAATGAAACCATAAAAACTAATCCTCCAGCAGCAGCAAACAACACCTAAGCCCTAACCAAACGCAATGGGAATAGTCTATCTCTCTCTCTTTTTCTTCAAGGATATCAGATATGCAACATGTTTTGTGCCAACGGCAACTGACCGATAAATTCAATTATGTGCACAACAACGGACTCGGCCTCGGACTGCAAGGACCTTGGACCCCCAACCCGGCATCCCGGCATCCCGCTGTCCCTCCTCCGCACTTCCTTTCTACATCGATGCTCGGCAGGACGTCAGCAATAATGAAGCTCAGGCTCGTGCTTGGCCGCTCGGCCCTCGACTAAATAAAGCGCTTAAGTGAATAATGCAAAACTTTGCAACAGCCGCAGACGAAGCTCCCAAGGAGCAGCGAAAAAGTAAGGCGAGCATCCAGAGCGGGCAGGAGAGGAGAATGCCAGACACTGGCAAGGAAAGCGGGCAGGCTGCACTTCATCAGCAAACCGGATACGACAACTAACAAGCCCGATTGTGCGCAGCACTTGAAAGGAGCAAGGGAACTAAGTATACACAGAGAAAAATTCACAAAAAAAGAAGGGTAATGTCAATGAAAAAATTACTTGATTTTACATAATAAGATTGTCTTAAATTAAATCTACATTATTCAGAATAACAAAAAAAAAAACTAAAAGCTCCCACCCGTAGCACAAACCTATTTTTGTGTTTTACTACTAACTTCGACCTACGAATATAAATGAAAAATATTAACCAAGTAATTAAAAACACCTAATCTGAGAAGCACTAAAAATTTTCTCTCTCTGCAGCAACTGTAACTGAGGCTCACCTTCAGCTTGATGTAGGTCTTGCTGACGCTCAGCTCCGGTGGCTTGCGGTGGGTATCCTCCGGCCCTCCGTCCGCTCCAGAAGCACCAGTGGAGGCAGGAGCAACACCAGTTGAGGTCGCACTGCAGGATGGCAGCTCCTCGAACTGCACGCGCTCGATTTTGTGGTGGCTCAAGAGCTCCATCAACACTTTCCAAACTTTTGGCAAGTTGCCAATGATTTCTTGGGCCGAAGCAACTTTTCCCATAATTTCGGGCTCATGGCTTTTTAACGAAGCCGCACTGGCACCCGCACCCGAGCTCCTCTTCCTGTGCCGCCTGACGTGTGCAGCAGCAGCAGCCTCTGGTTTACAACTGTCCGTGGTGTCCTCATTTGTGGGCGTGGGCGTGGTGCTGCGACTTTTGTCGGATTCCACGGGGGAGTCGCCATGACCAGTGGCCTGTTCTACGAGCTCAAAGAGCAACTTGGGCAGCGTGGCGCCGTCACTGCAACTGCCTTCGGCTTGGGTCATCTGATTGAGTAGCTGACGGTTCTCCTCCAGCATTTGATTTAGACGATCAATGTCCAGGCTGTTTTTCTCATTGAAGCCCATGATGAGCTGGCTGAAGAGCTGTTAAAGGGTAAGGAGAACAGGTTATAGGAGAGGGGTGTGTCTTTAAGAGATTCACCTACCATGTTTACAGCTCCCACCTGCTCGCTAAGCAGACGCTTCTCAAACTTGTGCTCGTTGCATTCCTCACGCAACTTGGCCAGCTCTTCGTTGGCAGTTTCCACCTCTTTCATAAGGGTCTGGTTGCGCTCCTCAAAGTTTTTGGTTCTTTAAAAAACATAAAACATATCTTAAGTAATATAATCAAGCTTCTTTAGCTCCTATACCTACTTCTCCTGCTCTGCTATAAGCTCATCCTTTTTAATGGAAATTAAACGCTGCAAATTCTCATACTCGGCAGCCGCCACTCGCTGACGTTCTTCGTAAAGTTGCCTCAGCTGGCGTATGTTAACCAATTGACGTTCGTACTCCTGGCGGAGATTATTGGACATTATCTTCATCTCACGCTCGCTGAAGGAGTTTTCTATTTCAGTTAACTTAACCTTGAGCTGGAAACAAATAACATCAAACATTAGCTAAAATTCTCTCCAATAAACTTTCTGTCCCACCTGAGCACACTGCTCCTCCTTGACACTCAGCATTTGCTTGCAGCAGGAGATGACCTCCTTGAGGGTGCCCACCTGGCGTTGGACCACTTCTAATTCTCCACGCAGCGATAGATTCTCGGCCTGAGCCTGTTGCAAGGCCAATTGGGCATTGGCCAGTTCTATATTGGCATGGCGACTACGGGAAGTGGGATTGTCATCATCTGGATCTATGTCTGGATTTGGTGAGATATCCTGATCCTGTAGCTCCTCCTCTTCACCTTGCTTTTGGCGTAGTCTTCGATTCTCGGCCTTTTCTTTGGCCAATTGCTGCCTGAGATTTGTTATCTCATCCCTGAGATCCTGCACTGCAGTTTGACGAGCTTCTCTCTTTTGCCGTAACTCCTCCCTGAATTCCTCCAGGCTTTGTTCTTTTTTTGGACACTCATCCGCCATTGCTGGAGCTGCCTCAGAGACTGTTTCCAAAGATTTCTCTGCCTTTTCTGCTCTAGAAGTTAACGAAGATACCGTCTCCTCTGGGTTTCTAGGTATTGGTTGAGGGGCCTGCTCCAGAATCAGATTTTCGTGTTCTATGTCGTTCCACCAGGGCTCGTCGTCGCCGTTTGCCTGCCGCTGCTGCTGGGGCTGCAACTGCGCCTCATCTGCAGACTGGGTGGACTCGGAATTTCCCATTTTCCCCGAGGAGAACAAAGGCGAGTAGTAGCGCTCTGGTATGCGGTTGTGAGGAACTGTTTACCAATGCAATGGTGATGATGCTGCTGCCCGTCGTCTGGCAAGCGGTATATTTACGATCTACGATTTGCGATCTGCCTTAATGCGACTTTTCCTCAAGAGAAAACTCTTCTTCGTCAGAGCACAAAGAAAACCCGGTGATCCACCGTTCTGCAGATCTACAGATCGTTTCCAATTGATATGGCTAGCATATACACACAGAAATATCGATATATATATGTATATCTCTGCGCACACGCGAGTTTCGTCGATTTCGCAATTTTATATTGACTTTCACTTATTCACAGGAGACTTATTTTTTGCTTAATTATTTTGTTTAGTTCGTTAAAATAAAAGTCCTTGTAAACTTGACACTTCACAGCAAAGTAAAACAAAGTAACGAAAGTAATTATCTAGTATACATATGATAAAGTTCTATATGTATTCGACGAGGCGTTGGAAAATTTTTTGTTCGAAATCTAAATTTTTCTATCCGTTCGACGCTCGAACGGAACTTTTCGGTTGGCCAGCTCGGGAAAAACTGAGAAAACATCGAATAGATTGGGCTATTTTTAACGCACCGTGGACTCTCTTTCCTCTATTTTATTTTTTTCTCACGGTGGCCAACTCTCGCATAAAATGTTTTTAGGGAAACTATGACTAGAAGGAGGGTAAAACATAGTCTGAGCATTTTGCCAGGACTCATGCTCCCCTCTCCCTTTAATTATTGTTTAAGGTCCAATGCACATTTTAATTAAACAAATATGTCATATGATTGGCGTTTAAATTTAGAAACACGCGTCAGTTTAATTATGACTAATCAAAACAAAACTCTTGCCACATCGGCGCAAGGCAAGACAATGAAGATCACGACCAAGTGTCAACCCGCTGCCAAGGATGGTTTCGCAACAGTTGCAAGGTCATTGCTCTCAGGTATGAAGCAGAAAAGGATACAGTTTGACGGGTTTAAATCGCAGAAGTGAAGAATTAAGTGTAAGGTGAAGTAAATAAGCATTTAAGGTGAATATAAAGTAAATAAAAAGTCAAATATATAAGTAATAAAACAGTTAAAACTTAATTACCTAGCTTTTATTATTTCAAACCCCTTCCCTAAAGTCTTATTATCTTAATAAAGAAAACAAAAGCTTTTACCATTTATCCTATTTCTTTACTTAGAATGACCATTTGACCCACATTCCTTTACCATTGCCCACAAAGGAGTATCTATCTGTACCCTTTATTAACCAATTTGTGACAGTAGCAGCCAAAGGGTGCGTAGGAAAAACTTCCGCGGAAAAGTTTCAAATGAAAATGCATTTGCTAGCTGATTTTAGCCCAGGCTGTGCCGGCTTTTCTTTCATTTTCTCCCCAAAAAAACGGGGAAACACGCAGCAATGACTCTGAACCAAAGGAGAAAGCATGGGGATGGATGTTGGAGATGATAGGGGGAAGCACACATTTGGCAAAGTGTCGCCAGGCTTGAAAATGAAAATCAACAATGCAATTTGCCTTGGTGTCTCCTGCCTTACACTCTCTGTTGTTTGTTGTTGCGACTAAAAAGGGGGTAACAACAACAACAACAACAAACCGGCTAAAAACTTGAAGCGCCTGGCAAAAGTTATGCCCGCCGCCCCCAACTTTCACAGAGATTGCACACACAGGCAAATGTGCAACGAAAGTTGCAAGTTGCACGGAGAAGGATACGAGGCAGCCAAGGACAGTCAGGGAGCCCGGAAAAAGTTGCAGGAAAATGTGCATTGTGTTCATTATAATGGAATAATAAACCGAAGCGGCTGGGCTCAGATTGAGAACGCCCACCCCAAGGCCTCCGACTTGTCCTTGCAAGGGAGCAGTCAAACTTTCCATAATTAACTTTTTTTTTTAATATCAAAAAATTAAAAAAATATATATAAACAGTATTGATTCTTAAATATTAAAACTCTTTCCTTTAAAATTAACTATCAAATTAATTAAGTTTAAAATTGTTTAGTTAAAGTTGCCTAATTTCTACTGTATTTTTCCCCTCTTTGTCCTAGGCTTCATCTTGCCCCGAGTTAGTATCCAAAAGGGAAGCTTCAGCCTTTGCTTCATTATCCTGACAGCCAGCTAACCATATGAGGCAATGCCTTTCTTAGCCAGCTCCGCTCTCAGAGTCTGCGTTTAATTAGAATAACTTTGGGCACAAAGTCAAAGTTAAGAAAGGCAACCAGAGGACAATGTAAGAAGATGAGATGGCTCTTGCACTGCAACAAAATCCGGCCTTAGATTATCCTTAACCCCGAAGAAGGTTTCCTGTAAAATCACTCATTTCTCCCACTGCAAGTCCCAAGGATGTGAGATTTACAAACATTCCCATGCCAGTCAGCAGGAATCGAGCATAAATAATGCAACAAACTTGCCGCATATTTTGCGGCCAAGGATCCGGGCAGACAAATAGGGGATGGAGGGAAGGGTTTTGACTTATGTAGATGAGGCAACAACTTGATTAGGGACGAGAAGCAGCAACACGTTGACACATCCTCACATCCTGCTCCAAAGTCTCATTTCCGAAATAGCCGGTGTCTTACATACAAAATAACAAGCGTCACTCACCGGATATGATGTGCGAATGATGAGCAAGTGGATTAGGAGCTGTCGGGCATCTAGTTAAAGCCATTGCTTGTTGGGATTGCACTTTAAAAACACACAATTTGGATAAATTTCGAATTTTCACTGATAAGAATACATTTCACGCGCGTACGCAGCATCAGCTGTTTAACAAACAAATTGGCAGCCCCGCAGGGGAACTAGTTGAGAGCGAAAGTTGTTATGGAACCAGCAGAAGTTCCAGTTCACAAATGTTTTTTCTTGAAATATGATAAATAGTTTAATTTAAAGTTAAATGATTAACCATTTAACTATATATATCTTTTATTAACAAATTATGTATAAAGCCATCTTGAATTTATTTTTAAATAATGTTCATTGAGTTCCTTGGGAACCACCTCACTCTGACTGGCTCACATTTGAAATTGACTCAGTTCCATTTAGCTCCGACTCAAAACAACACGTGCAACGGCAAGCAATTCGGTTTATATTATTATTGTGTGTTTTTCTAAAAGAAAAAGAGCTGCAAAATGCTGGAGGAGATGAAAACAATGAAGATCACTCCGGTGCTGACCAATTCTCGGCCGGAGTTCAAGCAGATACCCGATAAGCTGAGCCGGGTAACATCCCAAAGAAGTCCCACCTCCTCAGAGACTAATGAATATTTTGTTGTTTTGACAGCACCTGGCCAATTTGGGAGCACCCCATGTGGACTCCTTCGACGAGATGCTTACCGTAGGTCTGGATTACGTAGCCAAAAACATGATTCCCATTTACTGGCAGAGTCCCGCCGGCGAGAAAATCACCCTCAAAGTGGAAGCCATTTGGATTGCAAAGCCACAGGTGCCCCAGGATGTGATTGATGTGCGCACACGTGAGATATATCCCACAGACTCGCGACAGCTGCATGTCTCCTACTCCGGCATGTGCTCCGTGCGTCTGGGTTGGAGTATCAATGGCCTGGAGAAGTCTCCCATCAACATAGACCTCGGAGAACTGCCCATTATGCTGCGATCAAAGGCCTGTAACCTGGGGGGAGCCAGCCCAAAGGACATGGTGAAGCACGGCGAGCACGACAGCGAGTGGGGCGGAATATTCGTGATCCGTGGAAATGAGAAGATTGTCCGCATGCTGATCATGACCCGGAGAAACCATCCCATCTGCGTGAAGCGTTCTTCGTGGAAGGATCGCGGCCAAAACTTCAGCGACCTGGGAGTTCTAGTGCAGACTGTCCGCGAAGATGAGTCTTCTTTAAGCAATGTACTCCACTATCTGAACAATGGCACCGCCAAGTTTATGTTCTCCCACGTAAAAAGGCTGTCGTATGTGCCCGTCTGCCTCATCCTCAAGTGCCTTATGGACTATACGGACGAGGAGATCTACAACAGACTCGTCCAAGGCTATGAATCCGATCAGTACTACGTGTCCTGCGTGCAGAGCATGTTGCGGGAAGTCCAGAACGAAAGTGTTTACACTCACTCGCAGTGCCGGAACTTCATCGGCAACCTCTTCCGCACGCGTTTTCCTGAGGTGCCTGAATGGCAGCCAGACGAAGATGTGACCGACTTTATTCTTAAGGAACGCATCATGATTCACCTGAACACCTACGAGGAGAAGTTCCAGCTGATTGTGTTTATGGTCCAGAAGCTGTTCCAATGCGCCCAGGGCAAGCACCGAGTGGAGAACGTTGACTCGGCGATGATGCAGGAAGTACTCCTTCCGGGACATCTCTACCAGAAGTATCTGGGTGAGCGGGTTGAATCCTGGGCCATGCAGGTGCGCCGCTGCCTCCAAAAGAAGCTGAACACGCCGGATAGTCTGCTGACCAGTGCCATTATGACTCAATGCATGCGGCAGGCGGGAGGAGTGGGTCGCTCCATGGAATCCTTCCTGGCCACGGGAAATATAGCCAGTCGCACGGGCCTGGGACTGATGCAGAACAGCGGCTTGGTTATCATGGCGGAGAACATTAACCGAATGCGTTACATGTCCCACTTTCGGGCCATTCATCGTGGCTCCTACTTTACTACTATGAGAACCACCGAGGCGCGTCAGCTGCTGCCCGATGCCTGGGGCTTCATTTGCCCGGTTCACACACCCGATGGCACGCCGTGCGGTCTTTTGAATCATCTAACGCTAACTTGCGAGATCTCCAAGCGTCCAGATCCCAAGTTGGTGGAGGTTATACCCTCCAAGCTGATAGAGATGGGCATGCTGCCTTTGTCCAACCGACGGGAGCCCGATGCCAAGCTCTATGTGGTCTTCCTGGATGGCAAGCATCTTGGACACATTCACCAATCGGATGCCACCAAGATTGTTGAGGAATTGAGATATGGCAAGATTGTTGGAACCTTTCCCCAGATGATGGAAATTGGCTTTATTCCCTTTAAGAAAAACGGTCAGTTTCCGGGGCTTTTCCTGGCCACTGGACCCGCACGAATGATGCGTCCCGTGTGGAACCTGAAGTGGAAGAAGGTGGAGTATATTGGCACCCTGGAGCAGTTATACATGGAGATAGCCATTGATCCCAAGGAAATGTATCCAGAGTTCACCACCCACCTGGAGCTAGCCAAAACGCACTTCATGAGCAACTTGGCCAACCTGATTCCCATGCCGGACTATAACCAGTCGCCGCGTAACATGTACCAGTGTCAGATGGGCAAGCAAACCATGGGCACACCTTGCCTGAATTGGCCGAAACAGGCGGCCAACAAGTTGTACCGCCTCCAGACCCCAGCCACACCCCTCTTCCGACCCGTTCACTATGACAACATTCAGCTGGATGACTTTGCCATGGGCACAAATGCCATAGTCGCGGTCATCTCCTACACGGGCTACGACATGGAGGATGCCATGATCATCAACAAGGCGGCCTATGAGCGTGGCTTCGCCTATGGCAGCATCTACAAGACCAAGTTTGTGTCGCTTGACAAGAAGAGCAGCTACTTTGCCCGGCATCCGCACATGCCGGAACTGGCCAAGTACCTGGACACCGATGGTTTGCCACATCCCGGCTCCAAGCTGAGCTATGGCCATCCATTGTACTGCTACTTTGATGGGGAGGTGGCCACTTATAAGGTGGTGAAAATGGATGAGAAGGAGGATTGCATGGTGGACAGCATCCGGCAGCTGGGAACTTTTGACCTCACGCCCAAGAAAACGGTGGCCATTACGTTGAGAGTGCCACGACCGGCTACGATAGGCGACAAGTTTGCCTCACGAGCTGGACAAAAGGGTATTTGCTCACAGAAATATCCCGCCGAGGATCTGCCCTTCACGGAATCCGGTTTGATCCCAGACATTGTATTCAATCCTCATGGTTTCCCCTCCCGTATGACCATTGCCATGATGATCGAAACGATGGCGGGTAAGAGTGCCGCCATGCACGGCAGTGTCTACGATGCCACGCCCTTCAGGTTCTCCGAGGAGAACACGGCCATTGATTACTTTGGGAAAATGCTGGAGGCGGGTGGCTATAATTACTATGGCACAGAGAGGCTCTACTCCGGCGTGGATGGTCGAGAAATGACGGCAGATATATTCTTTGGTGTGGTCCATTACCAGCGACTGCGTCACATGGTCTTCGACAAGTGGCAGGTGCGTTCCACGGGAGCGGTCGAGGCGCGTACCCATCAACCCATCAAGGGACGCAAGCGGGGTGGCGGCGTGCGTTTTGGAGAGATGGAAAGAGATGCTCTGATCTCCCACGGTGCCGCCTTTCTGCTGCAGGATCGTCTGTTCCACAACTCGGACAAGACGCACACGCTGGTGTGCCACAAGTGTGGCTCCATTCTGGCGCCGCTCCAGCAGATTGTCAAACGGAACGAGACGGGCGGACTCTCCTCCCAGCCGGAAATGTGTCGGCTGTGTGGGGACAACAGCTCGGTGTCCATGATCGAGATTCCATTCTCCTTTAAGTTCCTGGTCACCGAACTGAGTTCAGTCAACATCAATGCCAGGTTCAAGCTGAACGAGGTTTAGGTGGATTACGATCTTAGATTATTGTTAGTCTTTATCTTTATTCATTGTATGATTTATAATAAAGTTGATTATAAAAAAAACGGTAACGAAAAAGGATGCTAACTTCGCCGAAGTCTGTATACAGGACCAAGGAACCAAACTTAAGTCATCGTAAATAACCCAAAAATATATTAATTAAATTCTGTGCTAGATTTTAATAAGTTCATAAATCTTCATCATCATCAAGGATAAGCCCTTTATCAAATTTTTAAAATTTTAATTTAATATTAAAAATGTAAATTTTAACCCTTTATCAAATTTTGGATAAATAACACTTTGAAATGGTTTCAATTTATATTTATTTATTTATTTAAATACATATTTGTTTACGTTTTACAGTTAAATTCCTGCATTTGCTATATGTAGTTGTGGTTTCTGTACTTGTTGCTGTTGTAGTCGCACATGTTGTAGTGTGTGTGTGTTTAATGGAATCTTTTTTCGTGGAATTTTGTAACATTTAACTATTGCACTTTGAAGGAAGAGGAAGGGCCTCCTTCCAACTTCCAACTGACATGCACATTGATACGAAAGGGGCTTGAGAGTTTTTAGTGTTAATAAGTTGAAGATGACAATTTGCATCGGTTTATCGCGGTATTCAGTATCAGTATCTTTATAATGTATACTTTAGTTTACAATTCTTTGTTCTTGGCGCCCGTCTCTCTCCAGCAGATGGTATGGCTTCGGATAAGTTAATACTTGGTGCTATATAGATCGATCATCATGTAGTTTGCCTTCTCCTCACCTTGGCTATGGTACACATACGAAACGAAATAGTACACTGAGGAAAAATTCAGCTATAATATAAGATCTTGAATCGATATTCGTTAAATTTTCTCTCAATTTGCTCAACAATTGTTCAATCAAAGAGTGTGAATGATCCGCTTCTCTCTGTCTCTCTAATTATTTGTCTATTATTTAATGAGATTTCTGCTGCAACTTCCCCTTTTAATTCAGATATCTTTACAATCAAAAAACACTAAACATGAATTTCGTTTTGATGCAATTGCAATAATCAATATATATATGTATAAATATTTAGATAACGATTTGCATATTTGCATACTTGTCATTTTGCAAGCAATTACCTTTTGTTTTTGTATTGTTTCTTGTTTTTTATTACAACGACGTATATACTAGGTATATGTATGTGGCTTGTATGAATGTATATCTGCTGTGTAATAGGTATATAATATCCAATCGCTACTCTGCCTCGAAATGATGCAACAATATATAATTTGTCATACACTTAAACATAATCTAATTATGTTCTCTCGCTTCGCTACTATTATGAACTTTTTGAGCTTAACATTTACAAAGAATTCTGATACGGGGGGTGGGGGGATTCGGGTGAGTGAGTGGTGGAAAACGTTAGAAGTACGAGTAATTTTCTCAAATCAAGGGTTCAAAGTGGAAACAAAAAACAGGAAACTGGACAAGTATAGAGGGTATAGCTCACTCCGCTCAACTCACTGCTGCTGCTGGAGAAGATGAAAGGTACGTATGAAGAGAGATTAGGAGTGGCTGCTTGGCATAACTAAACGCTCTCTGCTTTTGATATTTGTTTTTCTCTAGGTGATTGGGATTGTGCATTGTAAAGTGGTTGCCGTGGCTCCTTCCCGACCCGCCTCTCTCCTGTCCATATTGATTGTGGCTTAGAACTGATCCGACAGCAGGTCGCATATCTCCCGAGTCACCGTCTCCTTGCTGGCGCGAATGGTCAGCCGGAACATCTGCAGAAAAGTAGGGAAAAATAGTATATTAATAAGAAAATTGTAGATGTATTACACAGGACGAAAAAATGTGACAAATTTACAGAACCAAACACCGAAATATACAGTTTTAAAGGTTTTTGATGGGCTGTCTACCTGTCTTATATATATTTTTATATCAAACTCACCTGAGCTTGCTTATTTGGCTCCAATCGCAGCAGGCAGCCCACCTGCTGCGATTGCGTATGAATAATGCCCGCGCAGACCATGTTATCCGGATTGGGATCCACCTGATCCAGCAGCTGCATGCCAAAGCCCATCAGCTTATTGCGGGCGCCGGGTAAATCCAAAGGCTGCGCCGCCTTGAACACTTTCTGTGACCGTTGTTGTTCGCTGAAAAATAATCATTAATTAAATCTGATAATTTTCAAGAAATTTTTATATAAATTTACCCGCTCAGATTCTTCCATCGGGCAAAGAAGGACTCGGCATTCATCTCGGTTGGCTCAAAGAACTTGTTAACGCTCAGCGGCAGCTTGATGCTGAACTTTTGCTGGGTGCCATTGTAGCGGAAACTGATCTCAATGGTCGGCGCATCGGCATAATCCTCAATGCATTCCGCGGTGAGTAGCTGTTGGATCTGGGCACCGGCCTCCAGGGTCGGTTCCACAGCCTTCATTTGCACATTTAACTTGAGGGCATCCTCGGCGGACCATTGCAGTACAGGATTGAAGTTCTAGAAGGTAAAATTATACGTTTAAGATATATGAAAATCAGAAGCAAGCTGGAGTTATACTCACCGTTAGGGGAACCTGTGTCTTGTTGCCATAAAACAGTCCCAATCTTCCCAGATTCTGACGGAACTCGCTCTTCACCCCAATCTGCAGCATCTCGTTCTCAAAGAGAACTCCATTATTCTTGAACAGAAACTTCTTGGTGTTGTACACGGCACTAGAGTTGTTGTTGCCGCCGCCATATATATCCCCCAAAACATCAATAAGCGTGCTGTTGCCGCCACTTCCGCCAATATTATTCGATGGCGGAGTACTCAGCCCCAGGAGATCCGTATTCGCATTGCTGTTGTTCAGCTTGCTGTGCGAATTGTTCACGTGCACATTGTTTTGCGTGACAGACGGCGGAGCCGGACTCTTTGACTCACGGATCTCATTCTCGGGCACCCGGCCGGGTTTCTTCTTTTTCAGCACTGCCAGTATAGAGCTCTCACGCTCCGGGAACGATGGCATCTCCTCTAGGACAGTGGCCAGCACATCTGTGGAGGCCACAATGCTCAGCTGAAGATATTCGCTGGCACGCTGCTGCAGCTCGGCATCGGCGGAACGAAGATTGCTGTGCTGACGGAACACATCCTGGATGTTGGTGCGTATCTCCGGAAACAGATTGATGAACTTGATGTAGGTGGAGAGGAGCAAAGCTCGGGTCATGGGCGAGCACAGATGGTACTTGGAGTGCAGCAGCTTAAATTGCACCAGCGGTGCCGAACGGGAATCCCCGGCAATAAGATTGCCAAATTCTCCAAGAATATAACCACCTACTTTGACCATATTCTCGTGACAGGCGGGGGCCTGGAGGGCCTCGAAAACGGTTTTAGCGGCATAACCTTGAACCTCCTCACGGTTGATAACGATCTGGATGACGCGATACCACACCTCCTCGGAGACATAGTCGCCGGCAATGCGTATAAGATTGAGGATGACATCCACGTACCTAAAATTAAGTTAAAAATAAACCATTTTCCTGGATCTTTCAATGTAAATACCCACCAAGTATAGTCCGTGGCGTACTTCTCGGCAAGAATGGCCACCTTGAGCACCATTTCCTCGCGTATCGAGTAGTCGGCCGTCTCCAGATAGTTAAGCATCTCCTGGACAATCTCCTCGGCATTGCCACGATCGCACATGGCATACAAAAGATCAACTGCCATTTGGCGCACAGACACGTCCTTCTCCATTTTCATTGAGAGGATAACCACCTCCTGATGCTTCTTAACCTCCTCGTGCGAGAACTCCGACGTGGCCAGGTGGCACATGGACTCCAGGGCCAGGTAACGCAAATTGGTCTCCCTGTTGCTGAGGAACTGACCTAATTGGTTGCAGGCCCGCACCAACAGATTCGGCTCACTGTCGCTATGTATGATCAGATTGATGGCCTCGAAGAGAACGGCATTCTTGGCATTCGAGTGCTGCACCTTCTTGCTCTTTGGCGGCTCCTGGGCCTTGTTCAAAATGGTCTCCAGCGTTTCATTCAGGCGAGCACGAACGCCCGCCTCTTCGGTGACCGGATTGTAATTTTGCAGCAGGCGAAGAAGCTTCACCGAAAGCCAGGGAGCCGGCACGAAATAGTAAGTGTAGTCCTGAAAAATATACAAAATAAATTATAAATCAGTTAAATTAAATTATAAACAATCATAAAATATAATTATTCACCTGCAAATCCGTGTAACTGGCCGTCACAATCCTCGATAAACGTGAAACCGCCAAATTCACACAACCCTTGTACTCGTCCGGATTGCGCTTCACCAAGGCGTCGATCAGCGAGGTGGCCGCTGTCACCACTCCCATGTGCTGATCGTTGAGCAAATGGATGATGCGTGAGGTCCACTCGCCGCCGGGTATAATGTCCGGCGAGGAGCGGAACAAACGCAGCAGACACAGCGCCGCCGATTGCTTCACCACGTCCATGGTGTCGCCCGAGACGAGTAGCTTGGGTATCTCGTTGGAAAAGGACTCGGCCATGTCGCGGCTACCAATATTGGCAATGCACTGGAGTGCCAGGTTCACATGCACCGGATTCCGCGACTGCAAATCATTCTTGATGGATTGAATGATCAGCCGAATGAGGTCGCTATTCGTGTTGACCAGCACCGAGATGAACAGGTAGCCCTGGAAAATAAAAAGAAAATAAGTTGCATTCAGTGTTAAAAAATCGATATTACTGATCAATTTTAAATGTTTTAAGTAAGCTTCTGTCTAATTCTGATGAAGAGTTTATTATTTTTTTAATTATGAAAATTATTATTAATAAGTATCTTTGATTATTTACGATACTAGAATAACTAACCGGTTTCCTTCAACTTTCCCAACTTATTCCCTGTATTAAACGATCTAAAAGTTACACAACTATTTTCCTGGTATTCAATCTCTCTTTTAGTTTTCTCAATTTATTTTGTTTATAACAAATTCTTATATAATTGTTTGTTAAAGTCCCCTCTCCTGGCAGTTCAATTATTTTCCCTTTCTCGCCTAATAACAAAATGGTTATTGAGGCAATTATTTTCAAGTGTACTCACGATCTGCTTCTCTGAGTATTTGTTGGAGGACAGCAGGTTGACCGCTTCCATGTGGCCAAAGTCGATGTCGTGGCCGAGGAGAAAGATGAAGAGCAGCTTGCAGACATACTTCTTCTTCTGGTAACCGTCGAGGGTTTTGTCTCCTTTAAATTTGCTCCTTATGTTGGCCAACTCCTTGTTTATGCGCTTGACCTCCGCCTCTTTGCTTTTACCTGTGGAAAAGTGTTTGGAATCGTAGATTATTAGGGTGTTTTTGAAATAAGGTCAAGGTCATAGAAGGAGAATTCACAGTAAAATAGTAGGGTTTCGTCGGCGGAAGCCTCGCTTTCTTTTCCACCGCCTGATGATTGATCGGTTATGGGTAGGGGAGAGTCGCTGACTTCTTTGGCTGCCTGCATGGTGGGGCTTTTCTCCCCTCTGGTTCACACTCTCTCTCTCTTTTCGGCGGCGGTCACATAGGCGCCAATTAGTACCAGTCACCGATCCGCGTCGGCGAAGCCTCTGGCTCTCTCAGATATGCTGTTCCCGAAACCAGTAACCAGTGACCAGCAAACGGCAAACACTGGTGATACGATAATGCGACAACACAGTGAAGCGTCGGGTAAACAATTGTTCAGCCCACTCACACAAAGAGGTAGCTACAGTAATTGCTTGATATAGAGGAAATAAGTGTCTTATTTCAGCTTAAAATTGGCAACAAAAAATATATACTGAACAAAATCTATGATTTATTTGAAATTAATTAAAATTGTTATTGAAAAGTTTTCTAAAATAGATTTTTAGCATGTGTTTATAAAGAAAATGTACTTTTTAAATTTAAAAAGAAATATATAAAAGGAATGGTAGAAAATTCGATCTTGAACGTTGCCATATACTTGTGAAAATTCGATATTTAATTTAATATCATACCAATATAATCGACAAACTAGACAAATAAATATAGTAACAATTTTCGACTATTTTTTACTAAAATAGAAGCTTTCATTATGATATTGGTATATCAAATATAATGATATGTAAAAAAAAAAATGTAATTGTTTTAAAAAGGCTCTATACATCTAAACTAAAATTCCTTTTACAATAAACTTAAAATTTCTTCTAAACGAAAATTTTTTTTATAATTAAATAAATTAAATAAAGGATTCTTAAGCACTTTAAATGTACTTTCTTTTATAATATTCTCTGCCAAATAACAAAATTTTTTTCCAATTAAAGCCCTCACTGTACTTGGTGCTTAGTGCCGCCCCGCTTTTATTGTGAATGCCTCTGCTCCTGGTAATTGATCAAGAAATGGCGCTGATTCCGCCCCTATGGAAAATCTCTTGTGAGCAACGGACGACGCGCTCAATTGGATTTAATGCTGGTTACGGGTTACCCAAGAGCTCCCCCAAAAAGAGATCTGCACTTACAGTTCCTTATATCCGATATAAAGACGGCCAGGCCTCTCATGCCATCCCCCCGCACCGGCGCCATGGTAGTTAGCTTGTTAATTTTCGCTGGTTTTATGCAAACTGGGGGCGCAAGAAAATCGTTGATGGGAGGCGGCCGAGTCTCGAGGCGTTCTTATCGCTCGAACTCGACGTTGGATCTTCTCTGTTGCTCTCTCTTTGTGTCGCTTCCGGATCACTCTCTCTCTCTTTGCTCTCTTCGTGACAGTTTTTGGGGACCTGGAAAAAGGTTAGGGAAAGAGAAAAATTTGATTAATTGCGGGATTTATTTATTGAATGGGTTTAATGATCGATTGGAAAAGATTTTTATTTATAAAGGTTGATAACAGTGCTTAGGTTTTAACAAGAAAAATTTAATGTAATTAAATATGTAAACATTTTTGTTGATATTTTAGACTTCAGCTGTAATTTAAGGCCTATCAATTTACAAAATCATGATTCATAAATCTCTTGGAATGCTTATAAAAGTAATGCTGATCATAAATACTTTTGTTTAAACATTCCAAGTAAACCTTATCTATATTTATGGTTTCTTCTTTCACAAAAACTCATAAAAAAAGCTCTTTTTATCCACTGAATTCAAGCTTAAATGTTTTTTGGCTCAGTGCATCTAGTGAACTGCTTAAGGCGAACTTTGACATTTTTGAAGGGGAAAAAGCAAAGGGGGTTGGGGCTGGGGTACTCCCCCGCACTTTTGGCAACCGATTTATTTGCAACTTGGCAGCACTTGCTTGCACGCTGATAAAGATTCATTCCCCGACCTCGCTCGCCACTTTTTATCGCCTTGGCGCTGGCCGTTGTGCACTTGTGCCCTTATATTATATTTTTATTTTGACCACCGGCTTCTGTTGCGATTTCGATTTCGGTTTCCGTTTCGGTTACGCTTTGTGTTCTGTTTTCTGTTTTTTATTTCGCTCTTTGTGCGCCCGTTCTTGCTTTCATGTCACGTCACTTTTTTCTCTCCGCTGGATGACGAAGGCGTTTCGCCAAAACCCCAAACGGAGCCACCGAAACAAACATTAATGGGCGTATTGTGGATTTCGGGGGAGCTTACTTGCTTTTTTCACTCGGAGCACCCACCAGCAGCAGCGGCAGCGGCAGGGGAAAATCGTTGGCGTTCCGGAATTCCTGAGGCAGAGAGGAGATCGGAGTTTTTGCGGAGCGAGCGCTTGGCTTGGGCTTCGCCTCCGGGGTGTTGGCTGGCGGAATGTGTGGGTCGCGGGACTGAACTTTATGTAACTCCACCTGGCTGGCGCTTCGCCTCGCTGTTCGCCGCTGATTTGTTGTTAACTATTGCCGAACGCAGAGCAATTCACGAAAATGAAAATTTCTATTGATTTTTCTTCTCTCTCGCTGCCTGTGTGTGGAGCCATCTAGCGGACGCGAGTGTAGCGAATAGTGTGGACGAAGTGGCGGCGATGCAAGAATACCGCGAAAACCAGGGGTTTTTCGGCTGGCCGCGTCAGGGCTGGGTAAGAATTGAAGGTGGGATAGATGACGTAGTGACGTCACAGGGCTTATAGATTGCTTTGTTGTCTTGTTTATGTTTGCGTGTCTTCTTTTTAGTTTTAAAAATCAAAGTAGGCTGTATAAATATTAAAGCAAATTAATAAAAAATTTATAGATGATTCCATGCCAAATTATTATTAAAATAATTTGAATTAATTAAATACGATTTACCCTAACATATGCTTTATTTTTTAGCAAAGAAAAATATGAATAATAAAACAAATTTGAATTTATTATTATTATTGAAGTAAGCATTCTAAAATGCTAAATGCTTATTAAAATTATATTTTTATATTAAAGCCACTCATTGTGACGTCATTGGTCCCTCTCAGAAAATGCCGCTATGCGCCACCTTGCTCTCGCGACACCCTGCGGTTACTCCGCCATTTTTTTGCGCGTTTCAGAAACGCGTTTTTATTTGTGGAAAAAAAATATGTAAAATGCTCTTGCGGCAAGCAGCGAACTGGCAAATTTAGCAACGCAGGATAAACCCCACCGACTATCCGCGACCAGGAGCAGCTGCAGTTTCCAGTGAGGGCGAGCGGGACAGTGCCAGCAAGAGAGCGTGCCTGATGCAGACGCATGTGTTACGCAGCAGCAGAGTTTAATTATCGCACCGCAAAAACATAATTGGCATTGAAAGACTGGGGATTGGAGAGTGAGAGCGAGCGAGGGGAGCCAACCGCCGGCAGCCATGAGTTTTTCCAGCGACGAGGTAAACTTCCTGGTTTACCGATACCTGCAGGAGTCGGGTGCGTACAGACAATGACACACCACACACGAGCCCGCCTTAATAATGGTTGCTTTCCGCTTTTCCAGGCTTTCTGCACTCGGCCTATGTGTTCGGCATCGAGTCGCACATCTCGCAGAGCAATATCAATGGAGCGCTTGTGCCGCCCGCCGCCCTACTGACCATCCTGCAGAAGGGCCTCCTCTACACGGAGGTGGAGTGGAGTGTGGGTGAGGATGGTGAGGTGGCGCGACCCATCGAGGGACTCTCCCTGATAGACGCTGTCATGCCAGAGGTGAAACCGCCGAAACCCATTGTCAAAACGGAGCCGGGCAAACCGGGGGCGGTGGACTCCTCGGCCCCTGCCGGTGCCAACAACAACAACAGCAACGCAAAACCCGAGATCAAAATTGAGCCTGGAACTGGGGCAGCGGGCGCTGGAGCTGGTAACAAGACCGGTGCTGGCAGTACCACGGGCACCAGCACCCCCACGGATCAAAATGCCAGTGAGGTGGACTCCAGTGGGAACACGGCAAACAGCACGGGAGCAGCATCATACACTGGCAACAATGGAGCCGGAGGCAATCAGGCGACACCCGCAGGAGCCAGCAACACGAGTACACCGGCCTCCGGAGCGGATGCGGCGGCCACAGCGGCAGCTCAAAAGAAAGCCCAGAACTCCAATGAGCCGGGAAGCTCGTCCGGCAGCAGTGCGGGCAACGCGAATGCCACCAGCACCGATGACGCGGCCTCTTCCACATCGACAAACGGCAATAGCAGCACTTCCAGCAGCGTGGAGCAACCCTCGAGCGGGGTGACACCTACTGGTGGAGCTGTCTCCACCTCCAATCCGGATTCTGCAGCTGCGGGCGGAGCATCGGCGACGGCGGGAGCCAAGGCGCCCAGCGGAGCGGTTACGATTCGAGTGGGAGCCCAAGGAAATAACGTCCAAGCGGGTTCAACGACTGCACAGAACTCGGCGCCCAGTGGAACTATTTCGTCGTCAACGGGTGGTGGTGGTGGCGGCGGCAGCGCCGGAGCACCGGCAGCCCTTGTGCCCATGGAAATTGACGAGAGCATCGAGATACCCGAGTCCAAGGCCCGTGTGCTGCGAGGTCACGAGAGCGAGGTGTTTATCTGCGCCTGGAATCCGAGCAGGGATCTCTTGGCCAGTGGCTCGGGTGACAGCACTGCCAGGATATGGGACATGTCCGATGCCAACACCAATTCCAACCAGCTTGTGCTGAGGCACTGCATCCAGAAAGGCGGCGCCGAGGTTCCCAGCAACAAGGACGTCACTTCTCTGGACTGGAACTGCGATGGCTCTCTGCTAGCCACCGGCAGCTATGACGGCTACGCTCGTATTTGGAAAACGGACGGACGACTGGCCTCCACTTTGGGCCAGCACAAGGGTCCTATATTCGCGCTCAAGTGGAACAAATGCGGCAACTACATCCTGTCCGCGGGCGTGGACAAGACGACGATTATCTGGGACGCATCCACGGGCCAGTGCACGCAGCAGTTTGCCTTCCACAGTGCCCCGGCCCTGGACGTTGACTGGCAAACGAATCAGGCGTTCGCCTCTTGCAGTACCGACCAGCGGATCCACGTCTGCCGGCTGGGAGTGAATGAGCCCATCAAGACCTTCAAGGGACACACGAACGAGGTGAATGCGATCAAATGGTGCCCGCAGGGTCAGCTGCTGGCGTCCTGTTCCGACGACATGACCCTGAAGATCTGGAGCATGAACCGAGATCGCTGCTGTCACGACCTGCAGGCGCACTCCAAGGAGATATACACGATAAAGTGGTCACCCACGGGTCCCGGCACCAATAATCCCAACACGAACCTGATCCTTGCCTCGGCCTCCTTCGACTCCACGGTGAGGCTGTGGGACGTGGAAAGGGGCAGCTGTATCCACACGCTGACGAAGCACACGGAGCCCGTCTACTCGGTGGCCTTCAGTCCGGATGGCAAGCACTTGGCCTCCGGCAGCTTTGACAAGTGCGTGCACATCTGGAGCACGCAGACGGGACAGCTGGTGCACAGCTACAAGGGCACCGGCGGCATCTTCGAGGTCTGCTGGAACTCCAAGGGAACCAAGGTGGGAGCCAGTGCTTCCGATGGCAGCGTATTCGTCCTGGATCTGCGGAAGTTCTGATCGCCGGCGGAGCAGCTTGGCTTTGTCTATTGAGGAAACGCTTCTATGGGCCCGGAGGAGCACCGGGCTGTATGTAACTTCTTTCTAAGCTATCCCGCCCCTTGCAATCTGTATTTGTATCTGCTTTAAGTTCTAATTAGCTTTTTAAGGTTATATACTCTCGCTTTTTCCCCCACTGTCCTTTTCGTACGCTTAGTCTTGAGTCACACAAAAAACAGAAAAAGAACGAAATGCCCCTGGGATTTCGGGGGCTCTCCAACTTGGTTGGTGTTCTCCTTCGATCCGCGGAACGCTGCTCGCTCTTATTTTTAAACTTAGTTGTAAGCTCTATGTTTCTAAGGATATGTCCCCCTTTTTTATACAGAAATCGTTTAGTATAACTTTATGCATTTTGTTATTGTGTCGAGTCGATCGAGATGATGCCAACTACCTTAAATCCCCTGTCCCCTTATGTACTGCCCTCCGCTCCCGCCTCTACCCGTAGGCCGGAGGGACACCAATTCAGATCCGATCGGACCGATTCACGCATACATTCAGAACAGTGTAACTGCATCCCACGTAGCCTGTAAACGAACGTAAGCCTAAGAATGATTAAGAACACGAGATTGGCGAAAAACACACGGAAACAACAGCAAAATCCATTAAAGCTAAAAATTAATTGGAGTCTTTTATTTTGTGTTGATAATGGGATTAAGTTTAAGCTTTTAAAAAATAATTTTATAAAGGAATCAAGGTTTATAAGTGTTGAGGCTCCATTCTGGAGCCTCCAATTAGACCCGTGCTCCCTTTTGATCATGGGTCTGCTTATGTTCCTTAAGAAGTTTTTTTAGTCGAAAAGATTGTTCGCAATCTGAGCACTTGTAAGGCCAATCTCCGTTGTGTTTCGAATGGATGTGATCCTGAAGACTTCGATTGCGTGCAAAAGCCAGCTGGCAATGGGAACATTTGTAAGGTCGTGTTCGTAGTTTTTCGTGGGTCTTAAGGTGTGCCTTCGACTGCAGATATCTGACTGTTTTGAAGCTCTTCAGACAGACGGAACACGTGTAAGAACGTTCTGCTGTGTGGGTCCAAATATGTTGCTGAAGATTGCCATTTAGTGCAAAAGATTTTTCGCAGTAAGAACACTTGAAGGGCCGTTCTCCTGTGTGAGTTCGAATGTGTGACTGAAGATTGCATTTTTGGGTAAATGACTTTTTGCAATAGGAACAAATGTGGGAAGTTTTCGCCGTGTTCTCCTGATCAATGGTATCATTGAGCTGATCTTCTGGTTGAACATTTTCTTTGAATTCCTCATAGACTTGAAATTCGGTAAATTGGAGGCGGACGTCCTCGAATATGTCTTCTTCAACTGGTTCGTTCTTAATTTGCAACTCTTCCTCCTGTAGATCGTCACCTCCCTTGATCATCTGGCAGAAAACGCTGTGGCTCGTCTCGTAAAGTTGTCTTATCTCAAAAGCATTAGTTGCATCCCGCTTGCAAGGAGCGCATATGGTTTTAGGAAAAGGATCCTCCCTAGAAACTTGATGTCCGGTACACTGGGAAATCATCTCCGCTATGGAAATCCGTATTCCTGGTCCGGCGATGCCATCG
>JAEIIJ010000950.1:0-15009 GCA_018904815.1 Drosophila ogumai
CTGCAAGGGTATACAAACTTCGGCGTGCCGAAGTTAGCTTCCTTTCTTGTTTTTATTTAAATATTTTCTATTTAATATTTATTTTAGTTATAAATTATTTTAGTTATAAAAATAAAAGCAAAGCCAACACAGGGAAAGTTCAGAAAATCAGATAATAGCTTCACAAATAATGAATAATAATAAATTAAGCATGCTTTCTGTTAAACAATATGTTGAAGCTATGAAAAATATCTTCATTCAGGTTTTCTAGTATCCTTGTATCCCCCTTATTCAGGGTAACCTTTTGTAAAACGAATTCTTGGCCAAGAACGACTCATAGACAACCAGCGTGCGACCAATGTTATTGTCACACTTCACTAAGCCGAAATCAATACGCTTAAATCGCATAATGTACGAGCATTTGAATATAATTTTGGTCTAACAACGAAAGCGGATTTCTTTTTGGGGAAAGAGGAGAAAATGAAAAGCGAGCGAAGGCCCGGGGCCATTGTTTGGTTCACCGACAACTTTACACTCTCCCCACCCCCCTTAAAATCAGTCGCAGAATTTAAAGCGGAGCCACTCCCTCAGACTTCAAGCCATCCAAGGAGCCAGGAGCATCCCATCCTGGTGGAGTAGCCCAGGGCCAGGCCTCACCAGCAGTGTAATGTAAATGAACTGCTGTCACTCCCCCCAAAAGTTCCTGACAGGTGAGAACACTGCTAAAGTCAAATAATAATAGTGGGGGCAAGTCCCCCTTTTTTGGGTGTGAAAATCCTGTTCCTGCTCTGTGAGACAACAGGCGGTTATACCGCCGAATGTCAGCAGTCCCTCTCGCATTATTAAGATTGTTAAAAGCCAAGATATTGATTTATGCAGATAAGCGCTATTATGCCAAAGTGCCAGTGAGCTGAGCTAACCCTCCCCCCAGCAGCGACCCTGACTGACTAACTGACTGACTGACTGACTGACTGACTGCCTAATGGTGCCTGTTGGGCATGTTTGTCGGGCTCCAAGCTCCTGCTTTTCCCCATCTCCTGGGCTTGTTACGAGTGTGTCTTTACATCCTTGTCTCTCAGCCAGGACACTGATGAGCCGCAGGCAAGAAAAGGAAACGGAAAAAGAAGACGGAGACGGAGACGGAGACGGAGACGGAGACCCAGAGAGTGAGGGAGAGACCTGCATACATTCCCCAAGTCAAGCTCAATCACTTAATGTCGCGTAGGTTCTTGGGAGCATGTTTGAGGAATCGATGTCTCGTCCACAACATTTAAATTTCAATTATTTCTTCTGTGACAAGCATAAGCCTAATTCACAGTGCCACCTTAACGGATCTAGAAAGATGCGTAAGTCCTGAAAACAGCCCTTGTTTTTTATTTATTTCTTTCTTCTTGTGTTTTTTTGCTGTGCGATAAATCAAAACAAATCCCTTTGCTTGAATTTCAATGTTGCACAGCAAACAACTTACCGATTTACGTGTGTATAAGAGTATATACTACTTGTACACACATCGCCAATAGCTCAGAAAGAGAAAGAGCTCTACGCTATATAGTATATATTCTAGAAATATATTTTTATATAATTTTATAAAAATTGCAGACTTACAAAAATTGCCCTAAAATTAAGAATGTTTTTCTACAATTTATTACAAGATTTTATGAATTTAAGGCAAGGCATTCTAAAATTAAAACAAGGAACCATAAATATTATTTTTTAGGTTAAATAATTTTTATTTTTCTTAACTTTAGAGCGATTTGAGTGTGGCAACTGTACCTTATAAGCAAGCCTTTAAATTCATAATCTTTCTGTATATATTTTTGCTGTTTATTCATTTATTTATTTATTTTGCCAACAGAGAGAACTAAACTTAATTAATACTAATTGAGGCTTAATACAGGTAACATTTTTTATTTAGTCCTATATTTCTAAAAAGTTAAACGACCTCCCTAAGACCTTCCTCCCTTGAATGGTTTTAATTTCAGTAAAAAGAATTATTTATTTTCACATTTAAGCTAAAAAATAAAGTAAAAGTTGCCTAAAAGTACACCACTTTCCTTGTCTTACTGTGCCTTGTTAGCCAAAAAGTGTTCAGGCGAGGCGTCAAATGAAAATTTAAGAAATGCGCGGAAAATGTTTCTCGTAAATGCCAGACAAACAAGCCTCGGGGGAGGGTGGGTCGTGCTGGCTTTGACTTTGCTGGTTATTTTATTATTTGCTTATATTTCTTTTTAGGTTTTACCTTATATGTTTAAAATGTTTTATTGTTTTTAGGATTTTAAAAATTTAAAGATTGATAATTAAAATAATAGTATGTATTTTTGTATATATATTTTTAATAACATTGAAAATCTTTATGATTTATAATGTTTTAGAGTTATTAAAAATATAAAAAAATACAAACTTATATTATAATTTTCAAATCTTTATAATTTTCAACCTTAACCCACGAGTAAAGGGTTGATTTTACAAAGGACCCAACTTTCTTTGCTTTTTTTTATGATTTCCCTTTATTCAATTGGTGGAAGGAGCTGCAAAAGGAACCCCAAAAAAGGGGTTATGGCCAAAAGGTGAGCTCTGAACTCTGTTAATTAGTGCCATTCAGCTCAGTCATAGAATAAATATAACTTGAGAGTTGTGGCTTGATGAAGATAATGAATCAATCAATAAAGCCAAAAGTTGAAAAAAATGGTGGCTATGCAAATTGAATGAATGAATTTGCATAATTTGTTACTCTTTTTTTCGTTTTTAGTCAAGAAGTCAGAAGCCTTAGGAACAACACCAGACTTTAAGGAGATCATGGGCTTGTCCTGCTCAGGTTCAGGTAATGCTCTCTAAGAGAAGGAGTTCCATGGGCATAGAGGAGCCTGGAGCAGCTCCAAGAAGCAGCTATAAACTGCCAGCATGTCATGAAGCTCAGTGCGAGAACTATAACAGCTTCTCCTTAATTCTGTTCGGTTCTGCGTCCTGCATCCTTCGTCCTTCGCCACGCAGTACAATGCCAAATGAATAAATCCATTTAAATTGCAACATCCATGACTTGCGGGGCTATTCATCCCGAGTGCCGTGATGAAGACGACGACGAGGAAGCCAGAGAGAGAGCCTGGTAAAGGGCCAGCGGAAAACGCAATGAAAACGCATTTCGTATACATTTTCTCTGCATTTATTTTCCCTTCTTTTATTTCTTTTTTTTCTGCTTCTTTTTTTCTTTGATTTCTTTTTTTATTTTCCTTTTTTTTCTTACTGCCAGAGTCTGCCACAGCCACAGCCATCGCCATCCTCCTTCGCCTCCTTGGCCTACCAAGCGCAAAGTTAAAAGGACAGTCTAAGGCAGTACATGTTTGTAGATATATAAAAAATATATATATAAATACCAGGATATATACATATAAATTGTTAGGTGGGTACATGTCGTAAGTATATGTATTGCAGGCGTACAAAAAAATAGAAGGAAATCCAAAAAGAATGCTAAATCATGGATGAAGTGGATACCCGGGCACAGCTTGCCCGCCTTTCGCCGTTGCGCCCGCCGTATAATTGCATCGAACGCCCAGGCGATGCTCCTCTAATTTGGTTCCCCAGGGCCAGGAGAAGGAAGAAGCAGCAGGAGGTCAGACCCAGACTGACCCAGGACCTAGTCCGAGGCAGCGTCACATGGTGCGAATGATCGTTGCCATATTGTGCAAATGGCCAGGAACAAGGAAGAGGAACAAGAGCAGGCACAGGACCTGGGACCTAGGACCAAGGACTAGCACTAGGACCAGCACTAGGACCAGGACCAAGCCCAGAAACATATTTGCAGAACCCTGACCACGGCCAGTGGACGCCATTTGACGCCATCGGCGGGTTGCTGCGGCGCTAAAAGGAAATTGTGATTGCTGCATAAAATGCTTTTAGAATGGTTGCCAATCGATTTCGGCACGGATTGGCAATGGCAACAGGAAGAGGAACAGCAGTAGGAGCAGCAACAGCAGCAGCAACAGCAGCAGCAGCAGCAACAGCACCCGCAGGAGGCTGAAGAGCATGTCCTGGGGTCCAGGGCCACGGCGATAAGCGGCTGACGTCGCATCCCATGGAATGTGCGATTTAAAATTGATTGTGAAACATTTGTACTGAATTGGAGTTTCGTATTTTCGTTCGGCTCTTTGTTCGACTTTTGTCCTCATGCAAAAATGGCAGCAACAACTGGCAGCAGCAAGGAACAAGTCAGGGGGGAGGCGGCAGCAAAAATGAAACCGAAATTGTGCGGCTTGCAGCGAACACAAAATACTATCAACAGCAGAGGGGCGAGAGACAGGAGCAAGAAGAGGAGCAGGAGCAGCAGCAGGAACAGCAGCAGGAGCAGCAGCAGGACGAAGAGCAGCAGGATCAACCTAAATGACAGAATCACAAATAGCAACAACATGTTGCCATTTGGCTTGAAGTTGTGTTTAACAAATTATGTTCAACATTTGTGGTCAAGTTGGCAAAAAGAGAGACCAGGACATTAGACCAGAAGCATCCTTAAAACGATCTTGTATGCCTGAACCTATTTAGGGATCAGTAAACAGAAAAACCCAAGCCTCCTGGAACCGGCTGCTAGCAATGGCCGGCAGACCCATAAGTGTTGCAATTTAATGGCAGTTTTTCATAGAGGAATTTAGCAGGATCTACCAGGAGGCAGGACCTACCAGGAGGCAGGACCCACCTGGATAACAATCCAACCCAAAGCTGGGTTATCCTTGTCCGAATTTCTGTTTACCCTCGAAGAGTGCTTCGCAAAAAGGACTCTGGTCCGAGTCTTGTCTCTCGAAAAAAGGGTAGCCGGCAGGACACTGAATTAAGTCACGTGCTGACATTTAAGTCCGAACGTGCAACACGAAACGTTTTCAGTTTTCTGTGTGTTTTTTTTATCATTTTTTTTTTTTTTTTTTTAAGGACACGGAAGAGGCCGCTAGCGATTAAGTGGTGTCTCACTTGGGCAGCCAATCTGTGGACACACCGGGGCATAACTCCAGGGACAGGACACTCCCAGACTGGGCCAGACTGTGTCCGAGTGCGTTGTGTCGCTGCTATATAATGGCTTTATTTGCTTGAGACGAGGCAAGTGGCAATTGATGGGTTTTCAGGTGGGTTTTTTTAGGGGGTTTTAAAAGGGGTTTTGAAGGGGGTGTTGAAGGGAATTTTGAAGGGGGTTTATAGGGGGTTTTTGGGAAGTTTTTAGAGGAGTTTTCAGGGGGTGTGTATGATCTTAAAAATTAGAAATTTGAAATGGTAATTATATAAGGATCTTAAGTAATTTTTCTGCTAGCATTTAGTTCCATTTACTCTCTACTTTCTTTAATCTCTACAATTTTCACAGACTACATTTTCTGTAGACTAAAAGCTAACCAACCAGGTGCTGCATTTCCTAAGCTTAAACCCAAGTAAAAGGGCTCTTAATTTCTATATATTTTCTCTAGTTATCCTAAAAGGTGATGTGAGAATTATGATTTTTATGACCCCTAAAAAGACCCCTGAATTTGCAGTGTATAAAAGCCAATGAAGCATTAAAACTTAGCAATGAATAAAGGAATCATACTATTGATAGCATTGTGTCAAAATAATGGGATACGCGAAACGAACGAGAAAAACTTGAATGGGTGACGAAAAGTCAGGCGGGAAAAGGGGGAGGAACAGGAGGAGGAGGAGTTCTCAGTAAGTATTGCGACACAATAACAAGGAGGCGTTGGAGGAGAATGACAAGAAGGAGTCTGAGAAGGAGAAGTCAGAAAAGGAGCAGGAGTCTGGTGAAAACCAGGAGTCTCAGAAAAAGCAAAAGTCTGAGAAGAAAAGTCAAGGCAGCAGGCAGGAGTCTGAGCAGGAGTCGTCCAGGGCAGCAAAGATTGTGTTTTGGCTTAGCTCCTCCGACCAAGGTCCATAAACTTGTTGAAAGCTACAGCTGTGTGTGTGTGTGTGCTGTGTGTGTTTGGTGTGTGTGTTCCCGTATACAAATGGTGTGGCATAACTAGCGGGGCTGCAGATAAAAATAACAATTGAAATAAATGAGCAAGGACGAAGGCAGCCAGAGGCAGGACTAAAAGCCGGGCCAAGTGACAATGACTTCTAGCCGGGCTGCCATTTTATTTGCATACTTTTAGGCGGTCGGCGGATTGAAGACAATTTGTGGTCAAATTGTGTTTGACTTTTCTTCCCAAAAACCAGAGTCCGCGCTCTAACCGCTGATTACAGAGGTCCCTTCATCTCCAGCCCCAGCCCATCCTATCTATCTATCCTTCAACCCAACAACACACACATAGAAAGGCCCAGGCTCAGAATCTGTTGGACTTCCGCTACCATAAACATGCATGGAAGAAGAGACTCTGCCCGGGATTAGGGTTGATTGCAGAGTTCATCGGGTTTGGGTTGCTTCTGGGGTCGGGTTTTGGGTCGTGCCGGGTCGGACTGGGTTGGCTTTGTGGGGTTGGGGTCTTGGCTTCTCCTCTTTCGCAGTGCACCGGATCCCCGCCACTCGGCTCTCATATTTTTCTTAATTAATCTTCTTTTCTTTCGCGTCGATGATGGCTGGGAGTGCCTTTTTGTGCGAACGTTTCGTAAAAACTTCAGCGACGAAGGACTCGGACTCGGACTCTGGACTCGGACTCTGCAGCAAAGTAAATTAGCTAAAAATGTTACTTTGCCAACGAGGCAAAGATGAAGATGAATGTTTTTCGCGGCGTGTTGACGGAGTCTGAGGCGGCTAAGCGTGGCGCTAAAAAGGGCCAGCCTTAAGACCAAAGTAAAGGCTCGCCGCCAGTGCAGCATCCAGCTTCCATCCCCCCGCCTCTCTCTTTACGTTTCAGTTGAATTCCAGCATCAGGTGGAAGTGCTAAAGTTTCTGGGATGCTGTAGTAATGAAGATAACATTTCCTGTTGTCAGCATTTGCAAAAGTTGGACAAAGCCCTTGGCCAGGCGCTCCCTGGGCCTTGGTGTCCGAAATGCTCAGCAAAACCTATTCCTCATTTTCGAAACTTTGCCAGAGAGAAATCAAAATGGACAGAAGGACCAGCCAGGACCATCGCCTAGACCAGGTAAGTCCACTAAAGCAGCAATAGTTTTATGGGAATTTAAATACTTTAAGAATAAATATATTGGTGGAATAAATAGAGGATATTAAGTGTGTTTAAATACCTTGAGAAATATTTATATAGAAAATATTATCAATTATTAAATTATTTTCCAAAAAAAGCTACTTAGAAAATCTCAAGCTTGCTCTCTTTTTAAAATGAAAAAACTGAATTTAAAATCCAGCTTATAATTCTTCTTTAATTCCTAGTAAACTTCAAGCAATTAACCTTGTGTACATATATATTTTTACCAACTATTTTATTGTCCAGTGGGAAAAGTCAGCAAGTCACCAAGTCACCCTTTCTCTTTCTCCATTTCTGTAAAGGGGGTTTTGGAGTGTTTAAAAGCGAAGTAAATTATTTATCACAATGAACAGTCGTTGTGAGGTTCCGCTTGGTTCCTCCAAAGCATTTCTTTGTTTTGACTTTGCTGCAGTTTAGGGTTTATTTTTATTTTATTTAATTTCTGCCCCAGGACTCTACCGCCCGTCAAAGGCTTTAGCCTGTTGCTCTCCTATGTGATGTCTGGCTGCTCACAGCCAAGTCATTTACACTGCAATTAATCATGATTACGCGTTCTCTTTAGTCAGGAGGAAGGGTATTCGGAATGCCATGTTGCTTCGGATATATTTTTTTTACCTCCCCTTAGTCGCAGACGCTTCCTGCATTCACTGATTCACTTAGCCACTCTTCTGCACTTTAAATGGCTTTTCTAGCCAAGCGTTTTCCTTTTTTTTTCTTTTAGATATTTATTTAAGAAAGATTAAATGTGTTTTTTTTTTTTATAATAAAAATGTGAAACATATTTTACATATTTTTTAATGCAACATTAAATATTTTTCTTTTAAAAATAAAACCAGGAAGTCCAATAAAAATATGTAAAATACGTAATATATATTTAATTTGCTATAAAAAAGTGTTGAAAATATTTAACATATTTTCATAAAATATAATTTCACATATTTTTATGAAATATTAAATATTTTTCCTTTAAACCAAATTAAGAAGACACTCCCTGAACTTTCAGAGACTCCAAAAAATATAGAAAAACAAGAAGAAATCAATATATAAACTAAAAATCATTTATCACCTGGTTGCTTCATCCTCTCTCAGCCTCGGAAGAAGTCGCTTCTCTGGGATATAAATTATATCAAAGCCCAATGAATCATGCAATAATAGATAAATAAATAAATCAGAATCTTGTCCTCGAAAAAGCTGCCGGCTGCCTCTCGGTACACCAGGCACGTATGTGCACACCCCCGCACACACACACACACACACACTCAGACACAAAACACACCATGTACATACCATATGCATGTGCTTATGTGACACTTGAAGCTCTCTGTGTGTGTATGGGAGGCCCCAGCAGGGCCTAATTAGATTACATGCAAATTAAATGCAGCAAAGAGCAGCAGGTACACACGATTTACATGGAACAGGGAAATCGAGGGGCTATTAGGGGGACAAGGGGTGGAGGGAAATATAGGGGGTACAGGGAGGTAAAAGGGGTTCTTGGAAGGTACAGGGAGCTCCTGGGAGGTACAGGGAGGAGGATCAGGGAGTTTAAGGGAGGTACAGGGTATTTCTGGAAGGTACAGGGAGTTTCTTGAGAGGTACAGGGTGTTCCTGGGAGAAACAGGGAGTTTCTTGGGAGGTACAGGGAGTCTCTTGGGAGGTACAGGGATTTTTAGGAGCTTCTGGGAGGTACAGGGAGCACCTGACAGGCACCGAAAGCTCCATGGAAGAACAGGGTTTTCCTAGCCCTACGTCCACCCATCCCACCTGCTGCTCCTTTGCCACAGGCAATTGTGTGTGTTTATTTACCTTAAAATCCTCGTAAGAACACCTTGTTGCTGCCCGTTTTTAAGTGCCAGGAATCGATCATCTTCACACATCACTTGAAAAAAAAATGTAGAAAAAACAACAACTAATGCAACCAATAATTGGGGATTAGCTGCAGGCTTAAAAGCGAGTCAGACGGTACAGAAAACAGAGTAGAGTCCTAGAGTTTCATTTTCAGCAGGACACTAGACTGACTGCCTTGGGACGCGGCAGTTGCACGACTGAACCTTGGCACATTGCAACGTAGACAACGCAGACTCGTCGTGGCCTGGCCCGAAACGCGAGGATGCTACGTTGACTCCAGCCACAGGTCCTGCCTCTGCTCCTGCCAACAAATGGGCCTGCAAATCGCGCAACAGGCAGCCGAGGATGCAGCAGCGCTGCTAGTGTCGCAGCTGCAGGACCTCCTTCTATGTCTGTGATGGTATGCCGAGTCGCAGTGTGCGTGTGTATAAAAACAAAGGCAAGGAAAAGCCAGGAAAAGTGAGAAAAATTGTAGCAAAAAAAAAACAAAATAAAACTGGCGAAAAAAAATACGAAGACACGACGACACACCCAAGGAGATAAACAAAGATTTGTCTGAGTAGAAAAATGGCGGAAAATGAATGTCACAACTAAGGAGTTGAGCAATTAAGGTAGGTTCTAGATATATATACAAAAAATATATATAAAAAAATTATAGATATCAATAAATATATAAAATATATAAATAAATATTTATAGTATATTTTACGTGGAAAATAATCGCTGGAAAAATCTGAAATCATCCGAAATCTGCTTTAATTTCCCAGGCCCTTGTCAGCTTCAGGAGTAGGCCCTAGCGAGGCGTCTGCGGTGGCGGTGTTGGGTCCTGTTCCTGGTCCTGTTCCTGGCTTCCAAGTGCAGGTGCACATCCAGGTGGCGGTGGCGATGGCGGTGGCGGTGGTAGTGTGGTCAGTGTCAGCCTGTTGCTGCGCGTTGCCATCAACTGCAGGAGTCTCGTGTGTGCAACAGGCAGGACACACACATGCGCAGGCTTGCCACCCACCCTCCACCCTCCCCTCACACATACATAGACGCGACACATCCGCTTCCGCAACAGGCGGCGGAATTCCTGGAGACTCGAGGAGAACGGCCAGCGCCTCCTAATGCAAATGAAAGAGGATGCACACAGCCAGGAGGAGTCGCAGTCTCAGTCTCAGCCTCAGCCTCAGTCACCTGTGCTACCCGGCGGATAATCCAATACCATCCACCTCCTCGTCCTCCTCTGTCCTATTTACTTTTCACCCAGGACACCCAGATTTGCAATGGGCAAATCCCACCTGGTGGTGTCTCCGCTAGAGCAGGCTCCTCAGTCCTGGAGTTTGCACAACTTTGGCCAGCGGAGCATAGCCCTGTGACAAACTGATTATTGCCTGGGGGGAGCTGAGAGAAGGGAGCTGAGAGAAGGGAACTGGGAGCTAGGAGCTGGTAGATGCAGCCTGTTGCTATCCGGCAACACGAGCCCACACGCACACCAGGACAAAACCAGCTCTCACCCACACAAGTGAAAAGGACACACACACCAGCAAGCCGGTTTACGCACACAGAGAAATCCAGGAGCTAAGCTCTCAACTGTTGCTCCTCGCTCTCTAGCAACAGGTACTAGTGGATGGAGGAAGAACCTACACGAGGGGGCGGGAGGGTGTCCTGGCATCCTGGTATCCTGGTCATGCGCAGAAGGACTTCCCACGAGCGAGTCTCTCCGATGGCTTAGAACTGCACGAACTGGCTGCAGTCCTTGTCGCACCTATCAGCATCCGCCGGAGCTGGAGGGGAAGCAGCAGCCGCAGCATGGGCGTGGAGAGTGCCCCCTTTCCCCCTGGTCCACATATGTGGTTTAAAGGATGAGCCCCTCAGCAGTGCGCCTCTGTCCCGGCAATCCTGTTCGGCGAAGAGGAGGAGGAGGAGGAGAAGCGAATGCCATTACCGTAGTTTTATGATGTGCGGTCGTGCGAATGAATGCCACCCCCTCACAGCCTCCTGTATCCCGCCTCCTGCCTCTCGCCTCCCCCTTCCTGCACCTACTTACGCCAGCGGAGATTGCACTCTTAAATGCCACATTTGTCGCTGGCCAAGCCGTTAATTGGCCCGCTTAATTGCGAGGTGTATAGGCCTTTTGGCCGAAAGCGGCGAGTGTTAAATATTAACCAAGTCCAGGTGGGGCCAAAGATTATCTCTTTTTTGGTAATTGAAAAGTACTTTATTTGGATTTGTAGTTTTGGGATAATTATAATACGCAATCGTGGTTGTTGCTGCTATTATTTTCAATATATAAGTGTTGTTATTATTAATAATGTTATTATAAATTTATTTTTTAGCCATTTTTTTTAGTTTCATAATTGTTTACATCGCTTAAGTTTATAAAAATTGGTAAGCATTTAATTTTTTGTTTTTATTTTATATATATAATTGTTGTAATTTTTAATACTGCTATTATAATTATCGTTGACTAAAAATATTACTTAAAATATTAAATACCTTTTTAGGTAATAAAAAAAACTTGAACCCCAGTGAAGGCGTCATTTCTGAATCTGTAAATTATACATATTTTTGAAACGCATCAAAAGTCGAATCTTTGTAATCTTTTTTTTTAAGGAAAACTATATTTTAAGCATTTTTTGAAAATTTGATGTATAATTTTAATATTCTAAAAATTGGAAAAATATTAAATTCCGTGTGCAGATTTATTAAACAATTCAAAACTAGCACAGAACTGTTAATCAAGTTGAATTTAATACATTTTTGGCGCAGTTATCGATTTGTAAAATTTTTGTTTGTTTCCAAAAATTGATCATTTTATTTATAAATTCTACATTTATTTTTAATTGTTGTTGTTGTTTATCAGCCACATAAATTGAATATCTCCATGGTTTCTGTCTACCAAAAAACAAACAAATGATTGCCATAAAATATACACATTCCGATTTGCTATTAAAAGTTTATTAAATATTTTTTTAATTTATAAATAAAAGTCTTGTAAATGTATAAAACCCTTTTTTTGTTAATCCATGATGTGGTTCCTTGGATCCTGGCAGGTCTCTGGTGCGTTGTGCCTCGCCAGAGCTTTATTGAATTGCTGGCATTACGGTTTTTATTGTTCTTGTTTCTGTTTCTGTTCGTTGTTGATACGGAGATGATGCTGCTACCAGCTCCTGCATCACCTCCGGCTCCCCCTCCTTCTGCTCCTCCTGTTGTCACCGAGTGAGAGCGACAGCGGAAGTGCATCCGGTTTAAAGGCAAACAAAATGCAATGCACACGCACATTCCCAGGGAGCAGCAACAATGGGCCAGAGCCAATCGGTTGGCTCAAAGGTTTGGCTTTTTGGCATTGGCCAAGGGTACGTTCTCGGCATACCGGCAACGGAGTTAGCTCCAAGTTCCCAGGATCCGCAAGGACTTGCGGGAGCGAAAGAGTGAGAGAGAGCCCAGTGAAACCACAGGACCACTCTAGCCCCTGTCATTGCCTGGCGGCTGTTGTAACTGTAACGCTTCAACAAGTGAGAGCATAGGGGAAAGGGGGCCAAGGGGGGACCCTGCAACTGCAGGACATGCGACTATGCAGGACTCTGGACAGACCGATGCGATGCTTTTGACAAAAGTTGCATAAATTAACGTTAAAAGCAAACGTTGTTGAAGTTCCTGCCTCTTTTACTTTGTTAGCAGCGAGTCACCGCCTACCGCCCAGGACAGGACAGGACAGGACAGGACACCACCGGACAGGGACCGGACAGGACATGCAATAAAGTCATCAAGTGATGCCACTGATGTCCGCGATTCCCTCCGCTTCTGTCCTGTCAATAGCCTTTGGCAGCTTGCGCCTCATTGCGTTTTGCATGCAACATTTTTTTGGAGCGAAATTACAAGTGTTTTTTTTGCAAAAGGAAAACAGGAGCCAGGATAATTTGATTTCGAGTGGACATATGCAGCATTAAAGCTGCCACTTTATAACATATATGATATGTGATGTATCACAAACTGGAATTGAATAAATTGGGATAAGCCTTTAAAACGTTGCCCAACAGCTGCTCTCATGTCCTTTCCCTAAGCCAAAGGGTTGGCTTGGGTTCAACTACTCCAGCTACTGCTCCTGCTTGTGCTTGTGCTTCTCCCATTCCTGCTTATGCTTTTCCTGCTGCTGCTGCTGCAAAAAACGTGGTGGCGCTCGAAATCTAAATACAGAAATTAATGAATTATGAGTAAAGGGATTTGTTTCGCTCTTGTGAATCTCAGGAGGCGACGACACCTTTGGACACCGACAGAACCCATCGCTTGACAAAAGCATGACAAAAGCATGGCAAAAGCAAAAGCAAGAATGCTCTCCTGCTGTGTGTGTGTGCCCGTGTCCGTGCTTACTTGAGTGGAACACACAGGACATAAATAGTAGCCCTCGTGTGTGTGTTTGTGTTGTTGGGTTTTAATCGCTTTGATCTTTATATTCCCATTTAGTAATTAATTAACCGAAAGGTTCCCCGTGCATTCAGGCACTAATATGCATTCCAAAATCTCTGGCACATGCCAAAAAGGCTACAAACGCTGCTCGCTTATTTTCCGTTTAATTAGTTTTGCTGTCCTTGCCACCCTTAAAGCGGTTTATCCTTAAAAGCAGGAATGGCCAGGGGACTGGGAACGGGTTTTGCTAGGCATGCAGATCGCTGGGAATTTCCATATGAGTTTCTCCTAATGAGGACCCCTGGCTAGATCGCGAGGATATTGGTCAGGAGCTTGCCTTTGCCCACTAATTTACTATTGGCTCTATTAAGGTCCTGTGATTGTGTCCTGCGGCCGCAGCTCCTGGCTGCCCCATCAATGCCCAGCCAACACAACAGGACGCCAAACTGGACAAAGGACTATGGACAACGGACAACGGACAACGACACGTATGCTATCATCGCCATCGCTCGTGTTGTTTAATTAAATTTCTGAAATTAAAATGTTTTGTTTATATAAATTGAAAAATACAGACACTGCCCGAACACGAACACCGAACGGAACTGCACAATGTAGGCTTCAAGAAGGAACAAAACGAAAAAACCAGAAAGCGTAGCTTTAGACCAAGTCGAAGTCTGCACACTCTTCACTGCTGAAATATATAAGCTTCCCCGGGTAAGGACAGCCCCGGTCGGTGCTGCAAAACACAGGACACAGGAAAGCCTCTATTGTCCTCACCAAGAACTGGATTTTTTTCCCCAATCGGGCCACAAGTCACAGGTCCATTCACAGGACTCCAGGACCCCGCAGGTGTCCGCCTACGATTGCCCATATCTGTGCCTCTGCCACCAGTCAGTCAGTCAGTCAGTGCGGCTACCTGTGTGCCACCTGCGCCGCCATGTGTGTGGCATGAGTGGGTGTGCGTGTGTGTGTGGGTGTGTGTGTTTACACAACAACTGTCGCTGTCGCTGTCGCTGGCTTTTCAATTTGATTCATTTCATTTCAATTCTGTTTTCTTTGCATTGTTCAAAAATGCGCCGGGAGCGATCAAAACTGAACTCTTTGGGTGTCCTCTCGTCCTGCAGCATTTAGGGGGAGAGGTGGGGAGTGCGAAAGGGAGAGTGGAGAATCAGGATTGCAGAGCCAGGACTAAGGGATGCGTGTCAGTATGAATAATAAGTATATTAAGCTACTTTGGCTTTATTTAAGTTGCCTTAATTGTTCTTATAATTAAGGAAGAACCAGAAAGGAAGCTAACTTCGGCACGCCGAAGTTCGTATACCCTTGCAGATATAATTTCATTACATTTTACCTATGCCTATTATGTTTACAGTTTTACATTCCCAGCTTTAAATTTTCCTTAAATCTACCGATCGATTCTATGGCAGCTATATGATATAGTTGTCCGATTTTCATAAAATGTATGCCAAAATTCTGAAATAATAACAGAAGCTCATGTCTCAGAGTAAATGAAAATACGTTTAAAACCAATATATAATCTTTTTCCTATTAATTTTCCGATCCTTCCTATGGCAGCTATAAGATAAGTCGTCCGATTTTTCTGAAATAATATAAAATGGTGATATCTCAAACATGATGCAAAAATGTTGAAAAACAGCCAAGTTATAATTTTTTTTCTAAAAATTTATCGAA